>APFE030160094.1:140747-216312 GCA_000404065.3 Pinus taeda
CACCTTTTGGCCTAGAGCCGGCTTCACTTGGACTCGTGTTTAAGCCAACTTTTGACCATGACGACTGCAAAATCAACCTTGCATAACTTTGACTTCTGCAACTTGACACACCTTGACCTGTGGAAGGAACATACCTTTGAGTGTCACTGACCAGTTTTCGCCTCCCTGCATTGAGCATAGGAATGTTCCATTCTTAGGAACTAGATCATCTGTTTCATCGACACTCATTCTTTACACTATACCATAGCATTCTTTTATTCTTTTTTGAGCTTAACAGAAAAGGACAAAAAAATTAAATATTCAAAAAAGAGCGAGAACGGGACATTATTTCCATTTATTATTGGCAGCTAGAGTCAGTCATGTTGCCCTTGAACAAAGCACTCAAAACAAAGTCTCCTCCGTGTGGGTGGGATTTGGTTTGACTTAGGTACACCTTAACCTTGTTATTGAGTCAGTTCTCCCCCGATTGGTTATCTCTTCCAATCATATGGAGGGTTCGTCTATGCCTCCTGCATGACGAAATTATACAGAGTCATCATATGCTGCCATAGAGTCACATTGGGTCGTGCTTTTGTTCAAGGGAAGTTAGCTTGAGTCGGCCTCTCTGTAGTGTCTCTTGACTCATTTTTCAGTCGGCCATCCTGGTTGTCAATGTCATGTCTATCATCACATCAGTTATATTGGTCCTTTACTCGTGTCAGTTTGAGAAGGTGTCCATTGACTTCTTTCTGGCGGGTCTTGTCCTTATCGACGATGACATCTTGCTCTGAGGACAGACCTAGAGCTGCACCCTGGCCCTATTTTCATTACTGATAGGTTACCTTGTGCTCAGCATCGATCAATATCATGGGTCTTTGACTGAGTGGTTTCCCTTGTGTTCGACGTCAGCTTACATTATCACACATTGGGATTCATGCAGTACCTTGGTTTCCATTTGACCCTATTGGTGGATACCTTGCCTTTGTGTCAGCTTTCATTATTGGTTGGTTCAGAGGGTTTCTGCCGTGCACTAGCCACATCTTGCGTATGCCGAAAACGTACTTCGGTTGGGTTACTACATCTCTTTCATCCGATTCCTTCCACATTATTGGCCTATGGGTTACGCTCACGCTAGATTGATGAAGGATGCCTTAATGCCTTCCTTCTATCGGATCTTTCCCTATCGACTCCGACTCATTGCTCTGGGGCAAAGATCTAAAGTCCATTTGGCAGTACCTTGGGGTTTGCAGTCATTAGTGGCAGATCCTTCGCTATTGACAGTGGGAAACCACCATTGTCTCCTGATCGATAGATTATTACAGGTGTTTGACTCCAGCTCATTTATTCGCACTTGTTGGTTTGTACTAGGTACCTTGACGCTCATTATCATTATCGGTGAGTAGTCTCGCGTTTGTTAACAGTATACATCAATGACTGGTAATCAAACGATTTCTCACATGGTCGACTTTAGATCATTTATTCCCATGGTGTAGAAATCTACCATGGCGGTCGGTGAAGACCTCAGGTTGTATCAACATTCATTGGTTCACTTAATAGTTGCTCTTGTTGCTGCTAGTTGATACCACTCCACCTTATATGTTGCAGTCAGTCATGGCGATATTCTATATGCTGGAACTTGAGTTTGCAGTGTAGTACCATCCTTTTCCACATGTTCAGTTGGTACCTTTTGGGATCAATCTTTGATATCAGTGATCCGTTGTATTTCTCAGCATCATTGACAGTTTTATATGTTATATTCAGACATGTACTTGTTCGATCATGATCAGATGATCCATTATGTATTTTCCAGTCATTTATACTTATATACTTAGTGGATCCACTTGTACTTGATATGCGGACATGCTTTGCTTTCTCTGAGCATGGGTATGCCCACCTCAGACGGTGTTTCTTTCTGATCTCCTTTTGTGGATTGGCAGGCTAAAGTCTGGTGAAGTACTCCTCGGTTTTTGGCATATTTCCTTTCCACGTACTTGCTTAATATATTTCATCCATCATGCACCCCTTCTGACATCATATATTAGGGGGCATCTGTTATAGCTCCAAATCACACTATTATGGTTTGTGATGCTGCACTCATGGCCCAAGGCAACCCCTCCTTCCAGACCTAGTCTCGAATTTAAAAAACAGTGTTTTTTTCCTTGTACGTGACATTGCCCTGAGTTAAATGCGTGTATACATGGGTCTGCAATACCCAACCCGCATATATGTATTAAAACACTTAAAAAAATATAAAACTCCTTATTTTCGGGCGAAGTTCACGGGTTTTACCTTTTGATCACCTGTTAGTGCCTGTGGCCCAACTGTTCCCAACGAACTCCTAACTAAAAAACTACTTTTGGAGTGGTATAAAAAGACATCAAAGGGAAGGCCTAATGGAGGAGAGAAGAGAGAGAAAGGTTATTATATTGAAATTTTTCCCCTGACCAGGTCTGAAGACCCTTGTGCCTTCTGCACTTCCCCCATTTGTACAGGAAACCCTTGTTCCTTGTGTGTTTGATGTTCATCCACTAGTTATGGCATCATGGAGTGAGTCTTGGAAGGAGAATAGGCTTGAGGCTGGACAGATCCAGAAGGAAGCTTTGCTTGGAGCCTGTGAAAGGTTACTCAGGTGATATTACTCCTTTTGTACATTCTATTTGTCTATAATAAAGAAACATGTCTTGGTTCCCGATATGCTTCTTCTTTATGTTTATGATGTTCATGTTTGAATCTCATATGTGAATGGTAGTTTCAAGTTCATAACTAACTTCCTTCTTTTATAACATAAAGATGATTTATTTATAAGTCTTTGTCCATATATTGCTGTATTCTTTGGAATTGGTTGTTTTATGGGACAAAGGAGCGAAAGGGACTTGAAGAAGGGTTTGGACCCTTGAGGAACTTCTCAAATGTAGGACCTGAGGTATGCCCTTCTTACTTTAGAATTTGCTTATTATAGCGTAATGGCTGTGTGAATGTGTGTTTCTTTGTTTAGAAAACTTTTAGTCTACTAGGGTTTCCACCCAAAAGCCCTAGGGTAGCAAATCCCTCAACAAGAGGAGGGCTGGGAATCAAGGAAGAGGACAACCATTCAAGAAGGCTAGAAATTCCAAGATGTATTAAATGCACCTGACCTCAAAAATAACCTAGTGCCCATCTTGGTAATGGAAGACAAAGGCTACAAGGTAACCTTCAGCAATGGCAAGGTACGTATATGAAAGGAAATAATGTTAAAGATGCCTTTATTCTTCGGCTTTGTGTTGATTCATTATATCAGGTTGATGGAAGTCCGCTAGGTGTCATATCTTATGATACATTTCTTCAGTCCGAACTTTGGCATCGAAGGTTTTCCCACCTTCATTACTAAGATATACCCAACATAAGACATATGGTAATAGGGATGCCCAAATTCCGAGTAGAAAAAGAAGGTGTATGTTTGGGATGTGCCGAAGGAGAGCTCAAAAGGTGACCATTCCCCTCAAGCCTAAGAAAGACCTCTGATATATTACAGTTGGTTCACTCAGGCATACCTAAGGTTGGCATTAAGAGGGAGACTACTACACCACATACTCCAAAGCAGAATGGTGTGGCACCGTACGATTGTGGAAGTTGTCTTTGTGGGTAGATGATGTAATAATGCTTGATGTGGAAGAACCGATGGATCCTATTTATCCACCTGAGCCTCCTTCTTATGGGAAGAGGCCTTCATGGCTTAGGGGGATACTTGATGATGCTGAAGGACATGCTTCACCTCAAGGAACCTTCCATGAAAGTAAGAAACCTAACCGGTATCAGGGATACCTGACCATCACGAGAACGATTATACAAAATGAGCCTTCATCATTCTCAGATGTCGTCAAGCATCAAGTATGGGAGGATGCTATGATCGAAGAATATGAGTCTATTATGAAGAATGATGTCTGGGAAGTAGTTCCTAGGCCCTAGGACAAGACAGTTGTAACATCAAAATGGCTTTACAAGATAAATCATGTAGTAGATTGAAGTACGGAAAAGTATAAGGCTTGTTTTGTTGCTCGTGGTTTCTCCCAGAAGGAAGGTATAGACTATGATGAGATATTTGGACCTGTTTCTAGATATACGACCATATGCTTGATCATAGCCCTTGTGGCTTCACAAGGATGGAACCTACATCAGATGGATGTCAAGCCTGCATTTTTGTATGGTTCGATCAAAGAAGATGTCTACGTGGAGCAACCTGAAGGATTTGAGATTTATGATCGAAAATCTCACGTATGCAGGTTGAAGAAGGCTCTCTATGGGCTGAGGCAAGCACCCTGAGCATGGTTTGAGAGGATCGATAGCTACTTGATGAAGCTAGGATTCACTAGGAGTGAAGCCGATCCTAACCATTACTTTAAGGTTGAAGATGACAAGTCTCTCATACTAGTGTTGTATGTGGATGACCTCTTTCTAACAGGTGCACACCCTCTCATTCAAAAATGAAAGATGGAGTTGGCTTCTGAATTTGAAATGAAGGACCAAGGACTTGAAGTGTGGCAGAAGCCAAGGGAAATTTTCCAATCTCAAGGAAAATATGTGGTGAAGATTTTGGAAAGATTTGGTATGGTGGACTGCGAGCCTATGACTACATCGAGGATCTTAACTTTCAGAAGTTATATTGTAGTGATGTCAGACCAGACTTGGGAAATGCCTCTAAGTCTTAAAAACTCATTCGCGTTGATGTTCTTGGTGAACCTTTGTCCGAACATATGTTTTGCAGTTATCATTGTGAGCTCATATTTGGTTGAGCCTCACTAGATTGGTGTCAAGAATCTTCTGAGATGTCTTCAGGACACAATCTCTCATGGATTGTGATACACTGCCTGAAATATGAAACTGCATGATTATTCAAATGCTGATTAGGCAGGTAGTGTGGAGGATCACTGGAGCACATTTTAGTGCTATTTCTCTTTGGATTTTGCTTCGATATAATGGATGAGCAGGAAGCAAAAGTCGGTTGCCATAAGCACCACCAAGACCGGATACATATCTACGAGTATGATCTCCTATGAAGTTGCCTAGTTGGGGAAGCTCTTCAGTGAGTTGTTTGAACACATACCACTGTGATTCTCTGTAACAACCAGAGGTGGGATTCAATTATTGAGGAATCCCATATTCGCCGCTTGCTCTAGCAGATAGACATCATATGGGATATGGTAAGTTGATGAGCAAGGAGGCTCCATTACATTAAGGTGATGTACAGGTCGATACACCTTGTCAAAGCCCCAAGGAAATATCTAATCTATGATTTTCCCAAAAAACTTGGAGTCATCAAGAAACCCTTGTAAAAGGGTCCTGCATGTTTCATACATTGAGCTCTGGGAGCTCTGAGGGCTTCTAGTTCTTATTGGAGCAACATACGACCACAAGGTGATTCACCCTCCCCTCGTGGTGTGCACTGGAACAAGATGATTCGTTCTCTTGTGGGACAAGATGATTCGCTCTCTTGTGGAACAAGATGATTCACTCTCCTGTGTATCAAGATTATTAGTTCTCCTGTGAGGCCTGGATTGATGTGTTCTCCATGGTGATTGTAGAAGGATTGATGTGTCCTCCATGGCGATTGTAGCAGCATTGATGTGTTCTCCTGTGAGGTCTAGATTGATGTGTTCTCCTATGAGGCCTGGATTGATGTGTTCTCCATGGTGATTGTAGCAGGTTTGATGTGTTCTCCTATGAGGCCTAGATTTATGTGTTCTCTTGTGAGGCCTAGATTGATGTGTTCTCCATGGCAATTACAGCAGGATTGATGTGTTCTCATGTGAGGCCTGGATTGATGTGTTCTCCATGGCGATTATAGTAGGATTGATGTGTTCTCCTATGAGGACAGGATTGATTAGTTCTCCTGTCAAAGCATCTTCCCATGTAGTTTGGGACTCATGGGAAGTACCTCTCATCTGATCAATGAGTAGGGAAATGAAGTTAGGGACCATAGTAGTACCGATGGACACATCGGTGTATCTACCGTACTCCCTATGCTAGGATGACCTCCATTGATCTAGGATCAACGATACTGGTCTGGGAATAGTGGTAGGAGTTGTACCATACTATGATGCTGACTTCAGGTCGGTTGAGACTGGTCAGGGACCAGTGGTACATACTATGAGACTGACTTTGAGTTAGTATGATACATCCTCGATCATTTCTTCTTCTTCATAATTTGGACAAAAGAAGAGCAGAACAGAACAATGCAAGAGCAGAGCATAATAGAGCAGAGCCGTATAGATCAGTATAAGGTAGAACAAGACAAAGAAAAATAGGCAAAATAGAGCGGATCAGGGTAAGGGTTAGGCTATACAGGACAGTGCATTTGATCTATGAATAGTAGTGACCAACAGATAGATTGTAGATGAAGTTATCCCTAGTTGAGTGGGAAGTGTTAAAATTGGAAACTAGGGCCAAACTTCATGTGGGTCATCTTATTCATGGCTGATAATATTTTCATTAGATTCCTCTCATCGAGAGGTGTAGGATTGATATAAATATCATCCAATTCTGATAAGTATTCATGGAGATATGAATTTATTTTGATTATGGAATTATTATCAAGCCGACCTACAACTCATGTAGGCTCAGAAGCCCAACAGTCACATCTATTCAAACACACAACGTTGTGTATAAATATAGGAGGAATTTTCCTCATTTGGACTCACTCATCTCATCACATCTCTCTCTCTCTACTATGCAGAAAAGAGTCTCTTCTCTACTGCGTAGAAAAGGGTCTCTCCCTCACACATGTGAAGCTGGAAGCTGCTGAAACTGAAGCTGCAATTGCAGAAGTAAAGTTTGACCTATGTTGACTAGAATATCTCTTCATCTAAAGTGTTCTATAGGTTCATTTGAACCTCCTCTGAAAGCTACAGCTTTTGGTGGTGGAATCAAGTCAATCCAACAGACGATTTGCAAGATATGGACTACCCTAGTTTGAAGGAAGTTGCTGAAACTGAAGCTGCAACTGCAGAATTAAATTTTGACATGCGTGGACTAGAAGATCTCCTCATCTAAACTATGTTGTAGTTTCATCTGAACCTCCTCTTAAAGCCACAACTTTTGTTGGTCGAATCAAGTCAATCCAACGAACGGTTTGCAAGATATCGACTGCCCTAGTTTGAAGGAAGCTACCGAAACTGAAGCTGCAACTGCAGAAGTGAAGTTTGACTTGCATGGACTAGAAGATCTCATCTAAAATATGCTATAGGTTCATCTGAACCTCCTCTGGAATTTGCAACTTTTGGTGGTGGAATCAAGCCAATCCGACGGTCGGTTTGTGAGATATTATCTGCCCTAGCTTGATGATGAAGTCATTAATGCTGATGCTACTAATCTAGGGTTTGTTGCTATTGATATAAATCAGATTTATTATACTATTTCTCTCTGTTAAATTATTGAAGATAAAAGAAGATTTGATCAAAGGGTTTCCCCACACATTGTGGGGTTTGTCCCTAGCTAGCCACCACATCTTGTGTTTCTTGTCTTGGCTTGCTTTTTGTCGATCATTTAATGTTCTATCTGCACTTTACTTTATGTACATGTGAATGCTAATCTATGGAATATAATAAGAAAAAGAAGTAAACTATTATAAGCATAGAACATGCCATAACTTAACAAATTGCAACATGATGATAAGATCGCTACGCTGTGTAGCAACAAAGGCAAGGGATCTACCTATGTATGACAAGTTGACATTAGTAGATCAATTCCTGAACAACTTTGAAAGTGAGGTTCCAGAACAACAGTGTTTTGATGCTATGAAACGGGCACTGTGTGCTATGCCCGCAAGGTGGTGGGGTATGCATGAGTGGAATTTAAGGACTGGCAGGGAAAAAGAAGGATGATGTGCCTACGATTTGGGAAACCATAGATGCAGCTAACAGACAAGTATGACGGACAGGATGATCCACATGCACACCTCCCGAAATGGACCAAGGCCTGCGGGGAAGAGCCACAACCTGAATGGGTGTATTTGTTCTGTCATACCCTGGATGTCATACCCCTGAATTGGTATACTGAGATAGAGCTCTACCATGGCATGAGAAAATGGGATATCTTGCATGAAGGATTCTTGTTAACCTTCACATTTGAAGGTCATTGGCGGGATACTATTGATGATGCGCTACAATCAGTAAAAACAATTATCTTCAAAATACCCTAGGAGCCAATGGAAGTGCTTCAGCTGGAATGGGTGACATAGCTGAGATGCACACTGGAGTGTTACAATGTAAATATTGAGGATGATGATGAGGATCCATAAAAAATTAACATTCCAGAAAATAAACGATGTCATGAGGTTCGAGGACCATTGATTGAAGACCCTCACATCACCATGCCACTAAAAACGAAGCAGGTAAATGTTGGGACAGAGGCTGAACCAAAGATGCAACGCCCATTGAATATTATGATGATACCGCAGTGGATAAGGTCACTGAGTTACTCTACGAGTACCAAGGCTTATTCCCAACCAAGATTACAGACTTAAAAGGGATGTTGGTGACTTATGGATGATGAAGATCACCCTAAAACCTGATGGGAAGCCAGTTAAGAAAAGGCCTTACCCCTTGAATCTGAAGTATAAGGAAAAGGTTCACATAGAGCTAGAAAAAATACGCGCAACCATAATTATTGAACCAATGGAAGAATCCGACTGGGTCAGTCCTATGGTAATACAAGAGAAAAATCAGAAGGGTGAAACAAGAATATGTGTGGACCTCAGGAAGCTAAATGACACCTGTGTACACGACCCATTCCCGACAACGCTCACAGATGAAGTATTGGAAAATGTTGGCAGACAAGAAGCATACTTGTTCACGGATAGTTCTCGGGGTACCACCAGATCAAGGTTGCGCTGGAAGACAGGAGAAAAATGACCTTCACAATGGGATGGGGTTACTTTCAATACACTGTTATGCTGTTTGGATTGAAGAACATGCTAGCCATATTTTCACGCATCGTTGTTGCCACATTCAAAGACTACATCCACAAGTTCTTGGAAGTCTATCTGGATGACTGGACTGCCTTCAGATTGGTTAAGCACCATGTAGCAAGCTTACGCTTGATGTTGGATACTTGCCGACAACACTAGATTGTGTTGAAACTTAAGAAGTGCACATTCTTGGTTCCCTTTGGGAACCTATTGGGACATGTGGTCTGCAAACAAGGACTAATGGTGGACCCTACAAAGATTGTCGTATTTCTAAATTTGGAAGCACCGCGAAGTGTTAAATAGCTGCATGCTACCTTGGGACACACCGGGTACTACAGAGAGTTCATCAAAAGCTATGCCCAAATCACCATGCCAATGGAGAAACTATTGAAAAAGGATGTCACATTTTGTTAGAATGATGATTGCAGGAACAGCCTAGATGTCATAAAAGGGAAATTGGCCTTCGCTGCAATCCTAGTTTTCCCAAAATGGGTTGTGGAGTTTCATGCCCATGTTGAAACGTCGTGTATCATGTTGGGAGCAATGCTCAAACAGGAGGGTGGGGAAGGCTTGGATCACCCTATAGTGTTTGCAAGCGGAGATTTTCTAAAGCCGAAAAGAGCTATTCCACCACCAAGCGTGAGGGGTTAGCGATGGTGTATGTGCTCCAAAAATATCGGCACTACTTGCTAGGAGGACATTTCAAAATGTATACAAACCATTCCATGCTAAAGTACTTGGTCAATAAGCCTGTGTTGAGGGGGCGCATATGTAGGTGACTCCTATTGTTCCAATAATATGACTTTGAGGTCGTGGTAAAACCTGAACACTTGAACACAGGACTGGATCACTTGTAACGTATTGAGACAGGTGAAGAACCCACTAACTTGGAGGAAGGATTACCTTACGCATAGCTCTTTACTGCATGCATCGCGAACGGGCACCTTGAAGATATAATCCACTTTCTGACAACAAGAATTGCACCAAATGAATACTCCATCCAACAAAAGAAGGAATTGGTGGTATGCGCAATGGATTTTTCTATCATCACGGGGCACCTACACAAAATGGGAAATGATGAGATATTGTGAAGGTACGTACCTAAATTGGAATGAAGTCAGATCCTCATGGAAGCACATGGGGGCACTATAGCAGGACACTATGCAGGATGAGCAACCACACAAAAGATTCTTCACGTAGGGTTGTGGTGGCCAACCTTGCACCAGGATTCGAAAGCACACTATAAGGCTTGTGATATATGTCAAAGAACTATAAAACCATTGCGGAGGGATGAGATGCCATTAAATCAACAAATGACACTGCATTCGTTCGCAAAATGGGCAATTGACTTTGTGGGACCGATCAAACCTCAGGAAAAAATGGGCGTTCGCTACATCATCACCGTGATGGAGTACCTGATACGATGCAAAAAAGCACAACGGGTCAAATACTGCATGATCACTATAGCTGAAAAGCTTTTGTTTGAACACTTGCTAACCCAATTTGGATGTCCAAAGATATTAATGAGTGATCACAGTACACATTTCTTGAATGAAACCATCAGTGCGCTCATAGAAGAGTTCCAGATGTATCATCAAAAAAGCACACCGTATTGCCCACAAGCCAATGGAACAATAGAAGTGTTCAATAAAATACTGGAGACTAGGCCAACCAAAGTGCGCAACGTGCAGAGAAATGATTGGGACCTGTGCGTACCTACAATACTATGGGCTTATAGTACAACTTGCAAGAAACTGACAGGACAAACACCCTTTCAATTAGTTTATGGCATGGAAGCTGCAATGCCAATGGAATATATCGTACCTAGTCTGTGCATAGCAGCACTCATAGGAATGATGGACTGCGAAGCTCTCAAGGAAAGGCTCGCACAATTGGAATAATAGGAGGAGGAATGGTTCTTAGCTTGCTTTCATCAGCAGGTACAAAAACAAGGTGAAAAGGCCTGCCATGATCACCATATTAAGTTGCACATATTCAAGGTAAATGGATTAGTATTCATGTATGATAATAAGTTTGAAAAATTTCTGGGCAAATTCAAAGTGCATTGGTTGGTACCATACATGGTTAAGGAGGTCACAAACAAAGGCGCGGTTGATTTAGTTAAACTAAATGGTGAACCCTTCCCAAGAAAAGTGAATGGCAGCCGCTTGAAGCCTTACACGGGGGGACTGACTCTTTAACTATCGAGCATAAGCGTAGTCTTTGCACTCTGGGGAGCTAGACAATGGCATGAGACTATAAGCATATACTAGTATAGATGTATTAGAATAGTTTAGTCATACAAGTCTTAGAACACCGGATGCAATAGATTCAGCAAGAAGTGGCTTAGTACGTTGCCGACATCAGCATAGTTTGAGGATAGTTGGAGGAACTTCATGCCAATATCTTCACACCAACAGAGTGAATCGAGGGTGAGTCATGATGTTTGTGTTGGGTGCTTATTGGGCATGGAATCCCACCACCCCCACCCCCCCCCCTCCCCCCCGAGGCATGTTTTTGGGGCTCAAAGCCTATGTTTTGACCGAATAATGTTGTAAAGCCCTGTGAATTATGGGCGCGGAAGTATGTTAGAGTCATAGGGTTGTCTGCCCTAGTTTTGGATGTAATGTCGACCTACCCATGGTTCGTAGACCATGGGATTGTATAAATAGAGCAAGGATATAAATGTAAAAGAGAAGGAATGGAGAAGAGAATGACATATAAGAATAGAGAATTCTAATTGATTGGGTAGAAAGTGTAAAGTGGATCTTGGGTCGTAGAGTAGGAGAACGCTTTGCAACTAAGTGCATAAAGGCCTAGAAGTCCGCAGTTGAGTGCGCAGACCCCTGCCGCTGAGTGTGCACGGCAAAGTCAAGTCTATAAACAAATAATATATTAATAAAGAAAACTTTTGCATCAATCTGTGTATTTGTTTCAGATTTAATGCATGTTTGATCTAAATTATGGTTATACTATTTATTTATTGTGCGCACTTGTATGAATGATTTATATTGTTACAGTATAATTTAAAACTCTCGATTGGGCTAAAATAATCAACTTACAGTGGAACACTTGTAAGACATGGGTAATAATAGCATTCAGCCCCCGAGTAGGACTACGTGAAGGCAACCTCTTAGGCTACAAGGTATGGGTAAGTGCATGTAGCGACATGTGCGCAGGGTCGAACCGTGGACCACTTGAACTCATTAGACATGTCCAGCATGCAGAAACCTAGTTCTAGAATCCTCCCATACTACTTCAGGTGAGACCTCTGTCAGTGCTCCGTGGACTATTGTTGAAAGGGCCAGTAGTACTAGGATTTGTTTGGCTATATCACCTCTAAACCTCGGTCAGACCCCAACAAACCAACATAAAGATATGTAATACTTTGTCGAGGAGGAGGAAGTTAGATATGATGTTGATGAATTAGTCATATTTTCTATCTTTATTTTGCAATTTGGCCTTAAGGGAAGGCTCCATAGCTGAGTACGTGAAGGCCTAGAAGAGTTTGTAGCTGAGTGTGCAGACCACCTGCAGTTAGGTGCACAAGTCAAAGAAGTGTATGTATTGAAAGATCCATCTTAATAAAGAAGAAGATTATTTGGTGAGGCTTTGTGTATATATGTTCATTATTTGTGTTTTGCATGCTTTTTAATGAATTATGTGAAAGAATACATGTTATACTATTTTATGATGTGTTTATGTTATAAGTGAAAAGTTATGAATTAAATCATCAATGTGAACTTATTTACGTATGTGAAGTTGTAGATTGATATAAAACATAAGTAAACAAATGGATGCCACAATGCGCATATCCCTCTAGTTGCAAAAACCTAGTTCTACAACCTCCCATAACCGCTTTGGGTGAGACTGTGATTTGGTTGTAGGTCGTTGCTGAAAGGGTCAGTGGTTGAGGTCTTTTTGGTGCGCAATACACTTTGAACCCGGGTCAAGCCCCCTTAAGCCAACACATGTTTAGTTTCCTTCCAATATATTTTGGTTGGATTAACCATTTGTGAATAAGTTGGTTAACTACAAAACACATGTGTGTTCATGTTCACCAAGTACATAAGTGAACCCACAAGCTTCCTGCAAATGGTGGCCTTCACTACTTCACCTGAAGTAGCATCTTATTTCCTCCAATTTCCTACTAGGGGAGTCTCCATAGGTTTGTTTCTCTCCATGTGGAACTTCTTTGGTATATTTTTGGCATACTTTCCCTGAGAGACAAACAGTTCCCCATCTCCTTGCCATACTTCCATATCGAGGAAATAATGCATGAGCCCTAGGTCCTTCGTCTTGAATTCTCTTACAAGGTCCTCTTTGCAAGATTTGACCATATTCTCATCACCTGTTAGAATTAAATCATCAACATATAATACTATAATAAATAGTTTACCTTCAACCAAAATATGGTAAATGTTTGCATCTGCTTCAATTTTGGTGAAGCCCAGCCTTGTGAAATAGATGTCAATCCCAGTGTACCAAGCATGGGGTGCTTGTTTCAATCCATACAACACTTTCTCTTGTCTACACACATGTGACTCTCTATTGAAGGTCTCAAATCCTTCTGTCTACTCTATATACACCTCTTCCTCAATCATTCTATTTAGGAAGGTTGTTTACACATTCATCTGATGTAGCTTCCATCCATCTATGCTAGAGGTGTTAAAATAGATCTTATTGAAGAGTAAATTTCTACTCTAGCAAAGGTATCTCTGTAATTAATTCCCTCCACTTGAGAGAACCCCTTTTCCATAAATCTAGCCTTGTGTTTCTCAACACTCCCATATGCTGCTTGCTTCACCTTGTATATCCACCTAGAATCTACCTCTGACTTGTCTTATGGCCTTGGGATAACTTCCCAAGCACTACTCGTGATAATGGAGTCATACTCCTGATCCAAGTGGATGTTGGTGGCCACCCACCTATCCCACTTGGACCCACACAACTATCTCTTTCAGTTTTTTAGTTTCCTTAATTGTAGCATAATTTATTATTTTTAGCTGTTTTTCGGATCCTAAACTTCTGGAGCTGTTTTGAGGCCCTAAACGACGTTTTTTGGAAATATGGGAGAAACATGGGTTATTGGACTAATGTTTCTCTTCCCAAAGTTGTAGTCCTCGAATAGATACTTCTAACAAGCTATTGTGCGTGTTAAACAGAGACCATATGCCAAAGTTATGACCCCAAGAAATTGATGTACCAATTTACCCGAAACGGGGCCCATATTGTGGCGTTTCATCTCCTAGGGTTAGGTTTTTGGATGTTTATGGTTTTCCATTATTTCTTGACGATAAATAGGTCTTTGAGCCTCATTGTAACATAGTTCAGAGGCATGTATCTGCCGCATCTCTTCTCAGAGATAAGCTACCATCGACCTAGCTAGTTTATTTGCATTTCTGTTTGTAAGCATATTTCAATATTTTGCACTAATGAAATGAAGTATTATTTTTGCTGAATCTCTATTTCTATGGTTATTTTTGTACTTTATTGCATTCCTGATTAAATTTGGATCAACTCCTCTACCATGGCGTCAACCCATACTCATTGTTGCACTTCTTCCTCGAATGAGGATGGCTCAGTCTCTACACTCTCACTCATCAGAGCCATGTCACCAGTTTATCAACTTGGTGACCTCCTCTCCCTATGTTGTGATGAGTGTGCTCCCACATTATCTCTATAATCATGCATCAATATTTCAGCTTCTTTGGTGTGCTTCCTTCCATCTCTAGATGTCTCTACATGAGTGGGTAGCTTCCACTCTCTTCTCCTCTGAAAGTGGTTTCTCCACATCATCCTAAAGTTCTTCCTTTGGAGATAAAATCTCCTCATATGCATGTAATTGAAGCTCTCTCTCTCAAGGGAACATCTTCATGGAACTTCACATCTCCATGAACAAATTTCATCCTTTGAGATGGCAGGTACACCTAATAGTTGTGATATGTATCAATGTACCCCACAAATATGCCCAATGCAATTGTCGGCTTTAGATTTTTCCTTGCATCCTTGGTAACATGACAATAAAATGATGAACCAAAGATCCTAAAGTGTGACACATCTGGTTTCTTCCCTAAAAAATATTCTTTTGGTGTTCTCATCTTGAAAATTCAATGAGAACTCTGACTATGCACATATACCGTTGTGTTGCATGCTTCATCCCACAAGTGCAACGATAAGCCTTGATCATGTAATATCATCTGTGAAACTCCCACAATACTTTTTTTCTTCCTTTCATCCACCACATTATCAAGGCTCCATGGTGCAAATGGCCTAATATTCTATGCCATAATTCACTGATGTATCAGCTCTCCACCTTCTCTTCTTTCATACTCAAGGAAACATAGTCCTCTACATCCAATTTATAGGGGTTCTTCACCTAAACCTTTATCCACTTCACTTTTACTATGGCTATGTGATGAACGAAATCATTTCCTTTTTTCATAGCCACAGTCTTCCAACATAGCAACTGAAACTAAATTCTTCTTCAAACCTGGAACGTACATGACATATTTTACTATGAGAGGAGAACTAGTCTCCCTCTGAAAATTAATAATATTGATGTCTTTCGTGCTATACCTTCCATCATATTCCATCTCGATTTACATCTAGAGTTTCTTCTCCTGCAAGTCACTAAGAAATTATTTGTTTCCCATCATATGGAACGAGACCCCACTATCTAGATACCACACACTGCCCATCATTGATGTCACTGTGCATGTAATAGGGTGAAATCCAACTTGAATTGTGAAGCTACAGCTCCACCTTCTGCTCCTCATGAGGGTTGCTTTTTGGCCTTCTTGTGTGGACACTTTGTGGCATAATGTCCCAAATCATGACAATGAAAACACTTAAAATTCGACAAGTCCTTCTTCTTGTCACCCTTACTAGAATCCCCTTTAGGATTGATATTTCTTCCCTGTCCCTTTCTTTGCCTTTCCATCCAAGGCACAATTCTCCTCATCATCATGCTTGGATGAGGTTCCTTCTCTCATGTTCCACCTTATATCTTCTTGAGTCAAACCACAAATGCTCCTAGTTTGGTAGATGCTCCCTCCCATTTATCAAATCCTAGTAGTTGTGCTAGCTCTTCGGAAGGCCTAGAAGTATTAGGTTGACCAGATCATCTTCAACAACTGTAATACCAATGCTCCAAATCTCATCTCGACATTAGGTGAACCTGCTCAAGTAATGTCGTATTGTGTCAACCTTCTCCATCTTGATCTTCCAAAGCATTTCCTTTAGTTCCAGAGTCCTATGGTCACTACTATTCTGAAACATGTCTATCAAGGCTTGCCACATTACATATGGTGTATCCTTCCCATGGATATTTGAGACAATATGATCTCAAACTCTTTCTAGGATGATTCTCCTCACCTTTTCCACACATTTATTCCACTCTACCAGATATTGAGCATCGGTTGTTGGAGGTTTAGGAATATCATTGTCTATGGATTCCTTCATCTCATTGTCTTCCAACACTACATCCATACTGTCCTTCAAAGCAATACAATTCGAGCTACCATCAAGGGCATACTCGTGTCTCAATCCATAGAATGACATCATGTTGGATCTAAAGAATGATGCTACAAATTTTATTTCACCTACAAAGACAAACTCGTCTTATTCTCTTCTAGTGTGATTTCTATCGTGATACCATGTAGAAATTCCTTGTAGATTCAAACTTCTTATGTAAGTTTATAAAACAAAAGACTTGAATCTACTATAATCATTAGCAGAAACAATTAATCCTTCAAGAAATCATGAAATATACAAGAGAAAGAATTCAATAAACACATTACACAACGATTTTTGGGGGAAAGCCACAGCTAGAAACCCTTGCTATATGCATATTTCATTATTAATAAAATATGAGAAGATTATAATGTTTTTCTCAAGCCCAAGAAACTTCTGCACTATCTCTATCTATCTCACATCTTCCTAGACAAGTGTGGGCTAATACTTAACCAATTTTTTGCTTGCCCAAGTCTTTATTTCCCTGCGTTGTTTCATTTCCATCATAGTCCTTCCTCTGACTGCATGTACCACTTGTACAATTTGGATGATTATACAAGTCATAGTACACTGCCCTTGAACTCCAATCTCAATTGGGTAACTCTGAAATAACACATGCATGAGTTATTTATGGCTGAATTATCAATTAATTGGTTGAACACAGGAAGAAACAACCTAATGTTAGACCTCCTACTAGTTCCTCCATCAGTTGGAACTAGTTTAACTGACTTTAACTCAGTAAAAATGAATTACTTAATTACAACTCAAAATAAAATCAACCAGGGCTCCTATAAGGTAGGAGACACTCTACATGAATCAAGTTATACCGTCAACTCGAATTAACTGAGCCAACTGCTTGGAAAGTGCTTGGTTCGCCATCGCTTCTGCCTGAGATGCGAAATCTAACAGGCTTCAACAAAGGAACTAGTCGACCATTAGGGATCCTTCCAAGTTTTCCTATAACTTTGAGAGGGAAAACTGTGTATCTGAACGTCATGGTAGTCCAACGACCTTTATATTATAATCTACTCCTTGGGCGCGACTATATTTATAGCATGGGAGCCATTGTCTCCTCACTCTTTTGAGTAATGTGTTTTCCGCATGTAGGCCAAGCCATCCAACTCGTAGACTAGCTTTCATTCCCCAGATCACACATAGCTAATAGTCAAATGCCATCCCTAACTGGTCTTTTCACACAAGGAATGTCTCATCAATCTCTAGTCCATCCACTTGAAGAGCGCGAGTAATTTGATAGCCATGACTGAAACCCAAGGGGCATGCAACCTGGTTTGCTTCGGCAAGGAAACTTTGGGTATAGGGTAGGTTTTCGTGAAGGATATATGACTAGTCTGACATCCGTCTGTTTAGGAAAATGGGAGTAGACTGGAATAATATTCCCTCGTCAAGGTTAGGTGGTTGGAGCTAGAATCACCTTTTTCCAAATGGACTAAGCCGGGAAGTGTTTCTGTCTGCTATGCGGATGGAAACTATCTTGCAAATGTGAGAACTTCTATATGGTAGCCTGGAAACTCTATTTCACTATACCTGGGAGCATGCAAACCTTTTTGCATGCAAGTGAAGAGTGACCATTTATTTTCTTAGTTTGTATATTTTCAACCCTTTAAACTCATAGGATTGGTTGTTCCTAGCTTACATAAAGAAAGGATACAGAGCAAAGCTTCGAGTGGTGCAAGCACCATAAAAATGGAACCTATCAATGAGACATCCTTATTATACGATTGGCACGAGCAGTTTTTATGCAAAGTTCAAGCTCGTTAAAAATTAAACCTAAGCGATGAGAAAATCTTCCCCCAGAGTTTAAGCTCATTAAAAAATGAACCAACCTCCAGTAAATAACCATTGCGAATGCATTATCATCAGCTTTTGAGCCCTGGTCGCGTTCTTACCATCACCTCCACTTTGTTTTAGCTAATCATACACCTCCATTTGATTGTTTACCCTTTTGAGGAATAGCTGCGACGAGTGATTCTATTATCCGTCCTTGTGACACTACCATGATTGGAAAATTCCAAACCTTACCTGGAATCACCAACTACTCGAAAATATCACTCATTCCTCAAAAACGAGTCTCCTTTAAGATCTTTTCATCTGACTCATAAAATATGAAAAGATTTATAAGCAATTGGTCTCTCCAGCTCATTAAAGCTATCAGAAGTGCTATCCCTCCTCTAGATTTTAATCTTTTTGGACCTGAGGGATTATTACACAAAAAGATCGAGCTCTTGTCTTGTTCGGCTCATTAAAATTATCGAAAATCCATCCCTTTTGTATTATTTTATACTTTTTTGGACTTAAGGGATTATATGACGAAAAAGGATTACTGGAGTTTCCTTTCTATCCCTTTTTAGAATCTCTAAAATTGAGAAAGGAACGATTTGTCTTTGTCCTTAAACTCGTTAAAATCAATAGCGACAAACTTGTCCATAGAGACAAGAATGAGTTTCATTGTCGCTAGGGTCGTTAAAACATAGCGACGGGTTTGCCCGAAGGGCAAATTATAGAACAAGCATATGTTATCCTCCTCAAGCTTGATAAAAATAAAGAGGTACTGGTCAACAATGACTAGGGAAAATTGGGAAGAAAACTTGAAGAAATTTTATTGGTAGCAAGTCACTCTTGAACATGACACTTTCACTCCATCACCATGATTGAGTTGGGTTGGGTTATTCCGTTCACCGATCATACTACCATTGGTCCGTCGCACCATCCATTTTTGGGGTTAATGCTACCAATCCTTTTCAGTGTCACCGATATGTTCAAGAGAAGTCGATCAGAGAATTCACCAACCCAACTTGTATCTCATCCGCTGTAATACCTTCAACCTTCATTCTTTCATGACCGCCACCCTGAACCCTGTATCATCAAATTGTTTTCACCTCCACAAAATAATTTGCTCCATTCCATATCGTAGATGGGGGATTCATTAAGGCCCTCGTATGATGGGTTACTTCTTTTCGATGACAACTCATTATCCAAGAAGTCAACCTAGGAACAACCGTTTCAGTACTTTGAATCTTGCATGCCTCATTGGCAAGTTTCTCACTTCTGGCGACAAGTTTACATCAATGGCCTTCAACATAAAGATTTTGCGTGGTGTTCAATGCCAAGTCCCATTTTCACACCACGTGAATTGTACTGTAGTACCTTGAGGGTCATCATCATTATCGGTGATTCCTTTTGCGCCCGGTAACAGCTTACATCATTGGCTAGTAATCAGGCGATGTCTTTCCATGTTCGACTCCAGAACATTTTTCACATGGATCAACTTGTACTTCGGGCGAAGATTGGAAAAGTTTGAAGACCCCGAATCTAGTTTCATCCATCCGGGCTGTGATATATTAAGGAAAATAAAGACATCAAATGTACATCATTGCTACATAGATGATCATCTGAATCAAAGGATGATGGCTCTATCAGAATCATCAGTCTACGACACAGATGGTTGTCTATCCTATGTACATGAAAATGAATTTATAAATCTGAGCATGGGAATGTTTGCCTCAACTAGATCATGAAAATGTTATGAAGATAATGTGTTGTATTATATCTTATTATAGGTTTCCTTCCAGTTCGAAAAACCTCAGATCCTCATGATAAAGCATTTCACCCGACATCAAAAGATTTTCGACCTCATGCTTTAGGGGGCAACTATTATAGACATATTTGGGAACTACACCCCCAATCATATATGTCCATAAACCAAGGGCTTTTGAGTCCCTAAAAGTGTTATTTCATACCCTAAAGGAACAAGGTTAGCTGATTACATCATCTGCTATAAGTTCTCCATAGAAAACTGCTCAGAACTGGTCAAAACTGGACCATCCAGATTGCTCAGTGCCAAGGGTGTGATGCATCTCACCTGCCACATTCAAAAAGTGTGATGCGTACTAAAAATCCCTTCTGTAGGGTGCGATGGGTGAGAGTAGACAAATGGAAGAGACAGTGTGCGAGGTGGATGATCATGGAATCTTCTAGAAACTTCTCCTGTGACACTTGCCTCTCTGAATTAGCCCAAGGATGAGTAAGATATCATGAATCTCCAAGTGGAATCAAGAACTATCAGAGAGATGACACTAATCAAAATCCCAAAATCTAACTCACCCCTATAATGAACTATATATGGATCCCTCATCCCAGAGATCCGGAGGCTGGAATATTGTATTTTGTAAGGAAGTGTTGTTGGTTTCCTGGTGGAACATCATAGTGTTGGGTGATCTAAACTTTTCATGAGGTGAAGAAGGGCTTTCATACTGGGAGGATGATGTTGGGTCAGATCATTGTGTTGTAATCCTCTCTTCAAATCTTTATATCAATAAAGTTATTCAAGTTTTCCTCCACATTCTTATATGTTTGATGATATATGCATTTGTGTGGTCAATATATATCTGGTCCTATATTGTTTATGATTTTAGATCTTTGTACTTTGAAGGTATTATGCTGCCTTGACTTTGCAGGTACTCTTTGAAGTGTAGTAATCAAGGAAGGAGTGGTAAAGATTCGTCAAAGGGGAGAAGGAACAAGCTAGGAACCAAGCGAAAGATTGAGGTTGGTATTCTTTGCTCCTCTCCTATCTACTTTTCGTAAAGGAAAATGAAAGTAACTTTAATTTGTTTGTTTCTAAGATAGCTACCTATCTTAGTGGGACTAGAAGCTTTGCATAGACACTAGATTTCCGGATAACAAAAAGCAATGACTTTAGAATAACCCACATAAGTTTTAAAGTGCTTAGGAGACTTGACTAGGGCATAATCTTGCTTTTCCATGGTATTGTACTTCAATTCGGAATTTTGAAGCACTCTACTCATGAAAGCAATAGGCTGCTCGTGACCATCTTTATTCTTATGTAACAGGACACCAGCAATGGTATCTTCGGAAGCAAAAGAAAAAATCATGAAATCCTTGGAATAATCGGGACTAACTAAGACAAGAGCTCTTGCAATAGCACATTTGATTTCTTGAAAAGCATTTTTGCCATCTTCTTGCCAAACAAATTTTGCATCTTTCTTTAGAAGGCTTTGAATAGGCTTATCTATTTCTGTGTAATTTGGAATAAAAATTCTAAGAAAAATTATCTTTCCAAGGAAAGATTGAAGGGATTTAAGATTATGAGGAAGAGCAATCTTTTGGATTGCTTCAATTCTTTCAGGATCAATCTTGATTCCATCCTTAGAAATGATATGGCCAAGTAATTTTTCTTCTATTACTCCAAAAACATACTTAGCTAGATTCAAAGAAATCTCGTATTCTCTATATCTATCGAAAACCTACCTATGATTATTTATATGACTGATACCATCCTTAGAAAATACAGTAAGATCATCTTGGAAAATCTCAATAAATTTACCTATTAACCCCTTGAAGGCATAATTCATAGCCCTTTAAAATGTAGCCCCAGCATTGGTTAATCCAAATGGCATTCTAATGTATTCAAAAGTACCCCATGGCATGGTGAATGTGGTTTTATGACGATCTTCCTTTTTATCCCATACCTGATTGTACCCAAAACAACCATCTAGCAACGACATCATTCCAAAACTGATTACTCTTTGCAATAAAGTTTCCATATTTGGTAAAGGGTAATTATCTTTCTTGCATGATAGATTAAGATTTCAAAAATCGATGCAAAGCCTTATCGTACCATTCTTTTTCCTAACAATCACCATATTTGAACACCATGTTGAATGCCTTGTTTGAGCGATAATTCCAGCTGCAAGCATTTTCGCAAGCTCTTTCTGAACCAAAGGGGCTAACTTAGGATTAATCTGCCTAAACTTCTGATGAAAGGGTTTAGCATTTTCATCTTTTAAGGGGATAGTATGTTCCATGACATCTTCCCTATAGCCCTTTAATTCATCATAAGAAAAAGCTAAAACATCTCGATATTCGCGAAGTAAATTAGTTAACTTTTTTCTTTCTTCCACACTAGTACCTTTAGCAATTTTAACAATCTTTGGGTTCTCAGAAGTACCAATGTTTATCTCGAGATATTCACCTAGGTCCATCTTATTTTCTTCTCTCAACTTTGTGGCATCATGCCGATCAAAATGTTGCTCTAAGGCAACCACATTCCTAGGAGTAGGATTTATGATATGCTCATGTTTTAAAGATCCATCCTCCTCAGAATCTATCCAGAAATCTTCAAACTCATCCAGACTATTAAGGATACGAATGAATTGCTTTTCATCATTAAAGACTTGCCAATGCTATGAGTTATTCGAACAGATGGTCTAAATATTACTTCCATTTTGATCTTATCCTTAATTAGCTCATCAGATAACTGGAAGGTAGTAGCAGCTACAGCAAGTTCATCTGCCAAACTATTTTTCTCTCTTGGGATAGGTTTGATGTCAAGGGCATCAAAATGTTCCATAGTATCCCACACAACATTTCAATAATTCTTTAATCTTTGATTTTTACATGTGAATTTATTTTTAAGATGCATGATAATTAAATCAGAATCTCCCTTAATGCTAAGCAACTTAATCTTCAAATACTACGCCAATTCAAGACCCAAAAATATAGCCTCATATTCAGCAACATTGTTGGTTGCTTCAAATTCTAATTGACAGGAAAACTTGAAAATGTGATCAAGGGCAGATTTAAGCACTATTCTAGCACCTTTACCATGCCTAGATGATGCACCATAAAAGTACATGTAGCAAAATCTATCATTGGGATCCTTAATCTTATCATCAAGAGGAATTATGAAGTTAGACATGATAGCGTAATTCCCAATGTCAGATTGCTCTTTGATTATCTCATTGTGAGGTCTCTTAGGATCTTCAATATGGAATTTTCTTTTGGGCTCTCTATTTAGTCTTACAAAACCATCACCTCTAGGAGAAGGAATCATAGCATATGACCAATTCATTTGAATACTTCCTCCTAGATCATAAGCCCATTTTCTGGATAAAAGCATTCCCCAGGCATCAGGCACATCAACAACAACTATATCCATAACAATCATGATGTCTGGGTAAACTGATATATGAACTTGTAAATCTTTGATCAAACCATGCACTTCAGTTCTCTTAGAATCCATGGCACATATGTTATAGTAGGGTCTAGAAACTCTTAAGTTAAGCTGTTCCATGACCCTTTTAGTCATTACACAAGCTGATGCACTAGAATCCAACATGCAATTATTCAATTTATATCCATTAACTAACAAGGTGATAAATAAAGGTTGGTGATCTTTGTTATCTGCATCTAAGCTTTGCAAATATATGGGAGCATCATGATAGTCAACTTCCTGAATCTTTTGCTGAGACATATTTACTTGAGGACCTTGAATAGCTTTTAGTAACTTATCTCTTTAGGAAGGGATTTTAGCAATCTCAGAGACGGGAACCTTGATTTTCGCATTTTTGAACCAACTTCCCAAATCGACATCTAATCCAGAGTTTAAACCAAGGTTAAACGTTTGAGGGTGAATTTGATTCCTGCTCTAATCTTTATCCCTTCTCTGATAGGTCAAACCTTTGTCTCTAGTAATTTCCATGATTTTCTCGGGGGAGGGTTTTTCACCATATAACCTAGCCAAAATTTCATCTTCATTTTCAAGGTTATTTATACTAAAAGCTGATGAAGGATTCATAACGTCACGACTACTTTCCTTGACCTCTATCCAACCATCCATAGACAAAGGAAACTTGCTACCTACCACATTTATTTGATCACTTGCCCCAAACATTCCATTATCTAAGATTCTTCTAACAATGGGGCAAGTGGCTTCTTCATGAAGAGCATCAGAAACCCAACAATAAGGAGGAGCATTATCAACCAAGTTAGTAAATGGATTAGGAGGTCTCTGCTCACTAGATTGACCCTTCTTTTGCCAATTATTATTTATGTTATTATTATTTCAAGGTTGGAAATTTTGCGTTTGTGCTCTTTCCATTTGGACCAACCTATTCTGTAAAGTGGCTATCTCCTTATTATGATTAATCTCCATGGTTTCGATCTTTTGGAGCAATTTGTGAACAAGTTTGCTATCAAGCTCTTGAACTGTGTTTCCTTTAGGTTCTTTTAGTTTCATAGTAGCCCTATCGAAACCTATGATCTCAGACTTCCTAAATGTTGCCTTGTCCTTTTCAAGCTCTATAGCTAAGGTCTGGAAATCTCTATAATCATTAAGTCTAGCACGCCTTAATTAATAAGATGGCTCAAGACTGAAGGCATGAATATAAAAATCTCGAAGAGATTTTTCGGTAGGTTTATAGTCTTGAGGTAATTCTCTAACAATACCGTTAAACCTTTTGTTAAATTTTTCAATAGTTTCATTCTCTCTCTTTTTTTATTATGCTGATAGATTTTACAAGGTGTCTTCCTTCTCTCTTATCTCCATACTTTTCCTTAAAGGAATCAATGATCGATTATAAAGAATCAAATGAATTCCTAGGCTTTTCAGTAAACCATTCATGAGCATCACCCCCCATTTTAAAATAAAAAGAGTCATTCTAACATCGTCATGATTGAAATTATGAGACCTTGTGTACTTGGCCATCCATATACTAAAATCTCTCAGATGCGAATTAGCACTAATCACATTATCTCCTTGAAAGCTAGGCAACTTATCTATCCCAAGTTATGGAAGATCATTGGGATACCCTGGAATGTTAGAAAAATTGCAAGGGGCATACATATCCATGATGTCATGCCCAACTGGACTAGTAAAAAGAAAATGGATATCAGAGAGGGCTTCTTGTCCGAGGTTAACAACAAGTGTACGAGAAGAGAGTTTGTGTAATCGTACCCTGAGGGCCCTTTCAGGATCAGGAGCAGGATTGCATAGACTGCTTGGATGTCTTCTAGTATACACTCTTGTAGATAATATATGAAGTGGAGCCACCACCCGGATAGGAAGTGAAACACAGAAAGACTTGAAATGAAAGGACTAAGGATAGAAAAAACTCTATCCTCGGCAACGGCGCCAAAAAATGTTGTCGCACAGATCGTCACGACAATGTTCAGACCGGGGGCTATCACCCTAATCCCCGATCTCTCCATTTAAGCATGTCTCCCATGGCTAAGGGGGGTAGACCCTATGGGATAATGGATGACCAACTGGGGACTAGTTGGGTTGGGAGACACGGGGGAAACAAACACTTAATTGATTTTATTAAGTTAATAGACCATTGCCTTATGAAATAAATGATTAAACGATTATTTATAAAATGCTACAGAAATATGAACTCATTAACAATCGTTTACCATCAAACAACTCAAACAAATTTTAACTTTTACCAAATGTGAGATATTCGATAAATGCTTAATGTCTTAACAATATTCCAGCAATTAAAATTCGAAAAATTAAATGCTTTAAATAACCACGTAATTTTAAATGCTAACGAGAGATCAGATTCATATAGTTAATCTTTAAATGATCATCTACGCATGTTTAACCACAAGAAAATGATAAATATTAGTCCCACATCAAAATTTTAGCCTCAGCAGAAAAGAGATATAGCAAACATGACAAATCCTTGAGCCAAGACTGAATCTGGCAAAATATTTCCAAGATTTTTTGTATTTTCAAACAAGACTAAGCTAACTAAAGTCTAAGTAAATGAAACTTTAAATATAAAATATAAATAACATTAAAAGAAACCCTTCATGCCTTTTATGCCCTTTTTGTTTTTTTATATTTTTATTTGATTTCTTTTTTTATGAAACTAAAATCAAAACTAAGTCTAAAAATGAAATGGAACTTTAGAATCAATTCTAATCTAAAACAAATTGAAAATCGATTTTTTTTTTTTTTTTTAAGTAAAATAAAACTAGACAAAAAAATAAAAATAAAAACGAAATCTAAATTCTAAAGCCGAACTACATAAAAAGTCAAACTCTAATCAAAACTTAGTAAAACATTACTCCTAACTAAACTAAACTAAAATTGAAATCTAATTAAACTAAAACCTAAAAAAAAAGAAACTAAAAGGGACTTATTATTATTATTATTATTATTTAAATGAAACTGAAAGATGTCTAATTTAAAGTCGAAACCTAAGTTAAAAATTTAAACTTAAAGCTAAATTCTGAACAAAACGAAAGATTAATTTTTTTTTTTTATATCCCTTTCCCTTTTTTTATTTTTAGTTTTTGTGAACTTTTTTGATATTGTATTTTTATGAGACTTTTTATTTAAGTGAAAGTCAAACAAACTAGACTACAACAAAAATTTAATTTTAAAACTAAAACTAAACTACATAAAACTATATGCACACACAAAAAAAACTAAACTAAAATGAGAATAAAAAAAACTTCAAGTGTAAAACCTACAACTAATCCCAGCTACAAATGTTAAAGTAATAAAAAAAATAAACGCTAACCCTAACTTACATTCACGTATGCATAAAACTGAATGAAAATCAAATTCTTTTGTTTTTTACTGTTGCATGTGTATAGATCAGTGGACGGCGAGCAGGGTTTGTGGTAGCAGCGTGGGATGGGATGCGTCTTGCAGGTTGAAGGTTGTGCATTGAGGAAAACAATGATTGCATGGAGCGATGATGGGAGTTGGCGCTGCGTGGGCAGAAGGAAAGTCGAACATGGGCAGAGGTATGGAAGTATGCAGGTGGAAGGATAGGTTAGTGATTGATGGGAGAAAACCTGCATGGATGGGAGAAGAGACTGTGTGCCAAAGCAAATGTGATGAAGTCTGCAATAGAGGGATGGTGTGTGTGGTGAGGAGAGTAGAACGCTGGAGGAAATGGAGGCTATAGAAAAACACACTGGTTATGGTAGCGATGAGGCTGCGTGAGGGAAAAAAAAGATCACGTGGACAGCATGTGCGGATCTTGAAGACTATGTGGGCATAAGATAGAATGCTGCAATAGATGGTTTGATGCAGGAAACATGTGGATCTACCAGTGATGGCAGCTTGTGTCTGCAGCTCTAAGGGGATGAATGGCAGCACTTGGGTGCTGTGGAGATATATATAAAAAAAAATGTAGACTCGCCTCAGAATGTTCTTGCAACACAATGAAGCCCTGAACAATAGCAATAAGAGATCAAACCCTCAAATTTTTTTTAGGAAAGACCTGCAAGAACTGAGTCTGAAACCAGATTTTTCCTTAGGCCTAGATCTGGCTTTCAAACTAAAATTGTTTTCTCAGACCTACGACCTACAATGGCAAAACAAAACACCCAGAGATAATATATGCAAGAACTAAAACTAAAACCCTACAAGCTAGTCAAAAATTTACAATATTTACATAATTATGGCTCTACAACAGCCAGATTTGTTAGTAATCACAGTAATATTTTCAGAATTCCAGATTTACTATGAGATACTTTAGAAATCTCTCATGCAATTTAAAAAAATAAACTTTAAATGTCAGACCCAGAATCGAAACTGGCTGGGCTCTACAAGAAAATGCTCTGTGGGAGTTGGTTGGTTCAACCATGAACTTCCCCAAACGCCCACTGATTTTCTCAATAAGGGTTTCCTACACAGCTCACTTCAACCATCAGGAAAAAATAGTATTAAATTCCAAATGCAATGGAGATACCTGCCATTATTTCAAAAATCTTATTACCATTCAAACCCTAGTAAGTGAACAAGATACCTATGTTCAACAATACTCTACATCAAGCTATTACTAATGGTTGAAAATAAAATTATGCAGAAAATAAAACAGCTCACAACACTTCAGGAGAGTAACACCAGCAAGATTTCAGCCCCAAAGTCTTCCTTCATTTGCACCAGAAAAAGTTTACAAGAGAGCTTTCTTCAGCACAAGACTCACAGATCGAATGATCTCAAATGACCCCTAGCACCCTATTTAAAGGAAAAATTCCCAATGGCTAGTTCGAGTGATCCATGTGAAAATGATCTCGACTGTCGATGAGGATCAAGATATATTTTAATCTCATCCGTCAAATTTTTAAATGAATTTTAATATATTAAAAAAATGAAATTCTGCATTTATTTACTCAAAAACTTGACTTACTATTATTTATTATTTTATTATTTTTATTTTTATTTTTATTTATTTTATATTTAATTATCATTTTTTTAAAATTTTTAATTTTTTATATTTTAATTATATTTTTATTTTTATTTTTGGATCCTCGAACTTAGGCTTTGGAAAAATTACCTAGGACCTAGGAATTAAGACCTATGAGGGGATTAAAACATTTTCTAACCCTCAAGACACTTTACATCATGAACTTTTACAATTTTACATCTCAAGGGGGAAAACTCATTTGACATAGACCCTCATAGGCTACCCAGTCTTGCGACACCGATATAATCTAGTAGATCAAAGCATTAGGATTCCCCTAAGATTCTAATGAAAAAATCCATTGCGGATTTGGGGTTAGGCTGAAGGAAAACTCTACTAATCATGGATCGGTGAGACAAAAAATCTTCTGGAACGTAGATTATCACTAGAAAATCAGATCCACCTAGCCAATTTACATACATGACTCAGCTCTGCTAAGATTATTTCCAATTCACACATGCAAATTGGGTTTACAACATAATATGATCAAGTTGATGATGACTGTCGAATGGCACGGACACGTCAATCAAGTGCCATCCCTTTTGTGAAGAAAAGGTGGTGTACTACTATGGGAAGTTGACACGTAGTAGTCAACAAGATGCATTGCACACCAGGAGGGAAATGAGATTGACGATGCAGATTGGTGAGTACGAAATGGATCAGTTAATACTAGACCTAGGGTCGGAGGTGAATGTGTTACCGAAGCAAACATAGGAACACATGGGCAGGCTCGCATTGTAGTGGTCCCCTATTCAATTAGAATGGCGAAGAAATAGAAGATTTTTCCCATGGGTAGGTTGCAAGGGGTAATAGTTGATATTGAAGGCGCGAGCACACAAGGAGACTTAGAAGTGATAGATATTATTGATGATAGAAATCCTTATCCTACATTATTAGGAATAGACTGGGCCACTGATATGAATAGAGTCATCAACCTGAAGAAGCAGAAGATGATATTTGACAAAAGGTCACTATGCATAGTAGTCCAGCTAGATTGAGCCAAAGGAGCATGCTACACTGAACCAGTGCACGAGGAAGAGCTGGATTGCATTTACTAGATAACGGTGGGAGACTAGGATTGGGTGAATCTAACTGTAGATGGGAGAATCTCATGGGAGCACGACAACTCCTGTACTTTGGATTCAGATGAAGAAGTAGAGCACTGGTAGAATCGGTTGCATGAAGTGACAACGCTGAATTGCGACATGATGATTAGATCACGGTGTTGCATAACAACAGAGGTGATGGAACTACCAACATATGATGGAGTGATAGCGGTGGATGAATTCTTGGAAACATTTGAAAGTGTAGTACCGAAACAACAACGATTCGATGTGTTGAAATGGGAACTGTACAGAACACCTGCACAATGGTAGAGTACACGTCAAGGCAAGTTTGAGAATTGGCACAGATGTAGAAGGATGATGTGCCTATAGTTTAGAAGACCCCAACTTCAACCAGCAGTCAAGCAACCAGGACAGAGCAGCCTGTGCACTCACCTATGTCAATGGGTACAGACGTGTGCTATGAAGTTCACATGAACATACCCCAAATTAGGGATCGAAAATCAGAACAGAACCCAGCAGTAGGAAAAGCGACGCACACCATAAACATTCCACGTAGAAGTATTCAAGAAGGTATGCAGGATCCTATTCAAGGTTCACTAGGCCAAATGAATTGATTGGGACCTATACGTACCAATGGTCTGATGGGCCTCTAGGGCCATGTACAAGAATCTGAGCGCAGAGACGATCTCGAAGATGATGAGCAGATTCAAGGCCATAGTTTTTGGAGGAAGGAATCCTCACATAGTTGGAACAATATGCAGGGACCAGGATGAAGGAATTATGCGGCTATGCATGGTTGAACATATGCATATTGAGGAAGCCATTCGATAGGGGAACCTTAAGTTTCTAGGACTCAAAGATCGGGTATGACTAAGGAAGAAAAGTGTGTTAATGGATGAAGAAATCAAATAACTAGAAACTGAATCCACACAAACATGCCATGTCAATAAACTAAGAATGAAAGGACAAGATATGGGCCGAAATACTACTGCATTAGGAGATTTTCGTTGAGAATTTGTGACTCTGCTACCATGGCTACGACTGCACTTTACCAAACAAAGTAGCCAGGGGAGCACACCGCATAAGGGAGGATCCGTGGCACTAACTATCACGAAGATAATTAAGGAATGCCCATGGACTAGGATTGAAGGTGAATTGAAGTCTCACATAGGTGGTGTGACCACCTGACTATCCATAGGGAGCACAGTCTCAACACTCCAAGCAGTTGAAAGAGAGTGCAGGACTATAAAAGAGTCTGTGGGGGAGCTGCACGATAAAAAGTTTGCATGTAGTATTGGCATGTCATAAGGGTCACACCCACGTAGAGGGGGATATGCCACCACGCGGGTAGGCTGGGAAGTGACCATTGGTGTCATTATTCATGAAAAGATGTCCAATTTAAGACCGAAAGAAGCAGGCGACGGGCAATTAAGACACGAAGTCAGAACTAGATTTGGGATGATTTGTTGCTAAGAATACATTAATGACTCAAAAATGGGGGGAATGGTCAAATTCAAATTTGAAAGACTCTATAAAAATACCAAGGCTAGCCATGACACAACACTTGTTTGTTTGAGATTTGAGCTGTTACAGAAAACACACAGTGTCAAGTGCCAAGCAGTGTTTGAGCCTCCAAAGTCGCGAACAACTACCGACAGCTCGAACAAGATGACAAATACTAGGAGAGGTGTGGGGTTTGTCAAAAGTACCATCGAGAAAGTCGTGCAGAGCCCTATGGTGCAGGTGGGGGATGCATCAGAAATTTTGAAATGACCCTGGACGTCGAGGCCCAAGATGGATACCAAGGCAGTGAGACCACTCTACATGTCTTTGTGAAATCTGCAGTTTGGTAAACTCTCTATGGAAGATAAGGGCAAGAAGATTAATATTGAGACAACTGATGAGGAGGAGGATCTCTAGGCCTTCATAGAAGAGATTGAACTAGATGAAGAAACGGAGGAAGACATTCAGCCAGTGCGCGCTGTAGCAAAACTACCCAAATATGTCCCCCATAGAGAGGGAAAGCAAAATTACTTAAGGATTTGGATGTTGTTAAGAATGAACTCGAAACCCCACTCCTCCTAGATGGAATTCTATTTGAGGGTTTAGTCCAGGGCTATGTTCCCATAATGAAATTTGAAGATTGGGACCTCATGGATAGCAAAAAGTTCCCACATTTGGAGACTAGCCAACTCATGAAATAAAGCAAGGAGGGGTCTGTTACAGCACTATAGCCACGGAAATGGCTGCACGGGGTGGAGAGGGCTGGCTACTCCACTTACTATGGATTTAACATTTTCATTGGGCACCAATAATGATATTTGTCATCAGGCAACTTCTTTTCCTAATGCACGATGGGTACTTGTAGCTGGAGGAGCCTATTCCCATCATGGCAAAGCTTATTCATGGGATTTCTTAGCTTCCCTGTATGGGAAAGGACCTTGCGGAAATAGCTAGCAAAAGTGGAGACTTGGTGCTTGCAGAGGCCATTAAGAAGAAATACAAGTTATAGAAAAAGCAGAGGGGCTATGTAATTACTAGCATTCAAGACAAAGGGGTGCACATAGCCACCCAGATGTTGGTAGGAAAAGTGATGAGGAAATATCGTGGCAATGAGGTACCAACAATGGTCATCACGTTGGCCGAATAATGCGTAGAGGGGGTATAGTACAACTGGGCATAATTCCACTACAAGGAGTTTCTGATGAACTGCAAAGAGGCCTAGGAGTAGGGTAAGACCTTCCACTACGTGTGGTTGCTCTTATCCATCTTGTTGGTTGTAGGGGAACTGCCTGAGGATAGTCAGTTTCCTCCTCTTGACCAGGACTTTCCAGAGGTAGAAAAAAATGCATCACTCTGGGTGAAAAAGGACGGCACAGGAATCCACGAGACCAATATCTTCTAGATACTCATGGAGGCAAGTGTCTAAATGTGCATCAACAAAAGGCTACTCCTATCCCCCATAGTGTATGACAGTCTACGGAGATTTGCAGACTTTAAGGCAGATATGCACAATGTGTATATCAAGGCATGGAAGGATCCAGAGCAGAACTAGACCAAACTTCATTTCATCACAATTGATGATGCTTTTTTCATGGTGCTCGACTCATGGCCACCCGAATGGTGCACCTCGGATCTGGCAGCGTGCGATGAGACAACAATACAAAGACAAAAGGATGATACCAAGTTGCTGGCACAATAGAAGTGGAACGAGTAGTTCGTCGAGGAGGTAAGGGCTTCTTGCGAGGCAACGAAGGCCACCGCAGAGAAGATCAAGGCCACTTAAAAAGCAACAACAACTGGGGCCACCATGACATAGTATGAAAGAGGCCTAGACCTAACCATAGAATAGGGGACAGATGACACGGCGGAAGTCACAAACCCAAGCATGACATCTACACCACTGAAACAGCCATGCAGTACGGAATGAATAGGGCCAAGGAAGAAGACCAAAGCTTCGAAGATGGATGGGGAACCTATTACACTGACGGAGGGTGACCTATACAACATCGGTGACATAGTTTGCGAGGTCACTAGGGAAGCGCTCCAAGAAGAAATGATGGAGCAGTATAATGTGTTGGGGGCCCTCAGGGTGCATCTGTAAGGACCTTAGGTGTGGCCCCCACAAGAAGGAACGGTAGTCACCTATGGTGCCGTGGGTACATCGGAAATAGAGAAGCTATTGTGGGCCAAAATGGATTAACACCATTCTGTTTCCAAAAGGAGCATTGAAAGCAGATAGCACGGAGGACAAAGCTGCAATGGGCTAGATCAAGGGACTTGGCCTAAACTTGGCTACCCTTCCATGAAATATATTATACCAGCTGCAGGACAGAGCGATAGCAGAACTCCGCACTAGGGAAGGATGCGCAGTGCAAATTCTCAGTGAACAGTGAATCAACATCGAGCAACTTAGCCTACAACTGATGAAGCATTGGCATAGAATCAACAGCTGGAATAGATCATAGAGGAAGCATGTCACCGCACCCCAGAGCTAGAAATTGCGACAAACCTACCAATAGGAGTGTGGATCCACAAATTGGCCATTGGATTCCGTGAGGCAAAGGAGGAAGCAATGAGGATCCAACTGGTCCTCAACCTCTAGATTGTTGAATTGCGATTAAAAGCACAATCATCCACGCCCCCAGAAGTTTCAAAACAATGCGCTGACGCTATCCAAAAGGGGTTGGAGGAAATAGGACAGGCAGTGAAGACCTATACAACTCTATTGGAAGAATCCTTCGGGGTCCTCACTACCTTACAAGAGGACCCAAACATACAGCACCTGGAAACAGAAGCGTGGGAGGTTCAAATGCAATATGACAATCTGTGCAGAATGACACAGAGAGTGATCCTAACTCAGTGGCTAGTGAAGCTATAGTAGGCAAAGGTGTTGAAGGAACAAGTGGATGCCACACACCAAAAGGAGACAATACTTAAAGCACGCGTCTAGCCTTGGATTGATGAGGCCTTCATCGTCACTGTTGACATTGAAAGAAATCTCATGCAGATGAAAGTGATGCAAGCTTTACAACAAGGATTTGCCTCTAACAGTGAGAATTTAGTCAAGCAAGTAGAGCAGATCCAACAGATGACAGATTAGTGTGTTGTGGACCTTCACGCAGCCCAGACATAGTTAGAAGGGCTTTGTGCCAAGATCATTGCACAGTGAATTAGGATAAGTCACGATGATTGTGTTGGGGGCTTGTTGGGCGTGGGATCCCCTACAACATGTTTTGGGGCTTAAAGACCGTGTTTTGGTCAATGTAAAGTAAAGACTCCGTGAAATATAGACGCAGAGTGTGAAAGTTTAGGATGAGTCATAAGGTTGTCCACCCTAAGAATTTTAAAATAAGGTAAAGTTGTGTTAGCCTACCCATGGTTTGCGGACCATGGGATTGTATAAATAGAGTGAGGCTCTAAGTGTAAAGATAGTTTTTGGCAGGCAACTAATAGATAGATGTGAAGGTATGGTTAGCATATAGAAGTGGATCTAAAGTGTATTGGGTCATAGTAGTAGGTAGAGGCTCTGCAGCTGAGTGTGCAGAGGCCTAGTAGAGTCCGTAGCTGAGGTGTGGACCCCTGCAACTGAGTGCACAGGATGGAGTTCAGTCTGTATTGAACTGAACTTGAAGAGAATTATTAATAAAACATAAGTTTGATTTAGCATATTGTGCATTTGTTTTTTGGATCTATATTTTGGTGTTATGTGTTAATTGTATCTATTTACTTATATGTGCGCACTCGATAAACATTGGTATGAATGCTTATGTATGACAACCCTCTAAGTAACTTAAAAACAGAACCCACTTAGGGAAGACATGGGTAATTAACACGGGTCAAGCTGTGATTAGAGCTATGCAAAGGTAGTAACACAGGACGCAAAGGGCTCACTGGTGCATGTGGCCTAGTAAGCGTGAAGGTTGGATCACGTACCTCTTTCCCATATCAAACATCCCATGGTGTGGAAACCTGGTTCCAGCACCCTCCCATACTACTTCAAGTGAGACCTCAGTCCGCGCTTTGCATACTATCGCTAAAAGGGCCAGTATATCGGGATTTGCTTCACTAAATCACCTCTGAACTTGGGTCACTCTCCATGTAGCCAACAATTCTTCGTGCTGGCTATGGTGGCCAACCCTGCACCACAATTCGAAAGCACACTATCAGGCCTACGACATATGTCAAATGACTGGAAAACCATCATGAAGGGATGAGATGCCGCTCAATCCACAAATGATGTTGCAACCATTCGGAAAATGGGCAATCAACTTTGTGGGGCCGATCAAACCTCAGGGAAAGACGGGTGCGCTCTACATCATCACCATGACAGAATACCTAACTCGATGGGCAGAAGCATAGTCGATTAAGGACTGCACGACCATTATGACTGTGAAATTTTTGTTCGACAACTTGTCGACATGATTTGGTAGCCCGAAAATCTTAATGAGTGATCGTGAAATGCACTTCCTGAATGAAACCATCAGCGCGCTCACCGAGGAGTACCAGGTGTATCATCAGCAAAGTACACCATACCATCCGCAAGCTAATGGGACAATAGAAGCATTCAACAAAATACTGGAGATTGCACTAACCAAAGTATGTAATGCACAATGAAATGACTGGGACCTGCGCATACCTTTCGTATTATGGGCAGACAGAACTACGTGCAAAAAATTGACGAGTCAGACACCTTTCAAGTTATTTTATGGCACAAAAGCTATCATGCCGATGGAATACATCATACCTAGTTTGCGAATAGTAACACTTACAGGCATGTTAGACCATGAAGCCTTGGAAGAGAGGCTCGTGCAATTAGAAGAACTCAAGGAAGAACGGTTTCTGGTGGGATTCCATCGGCAAGTACAAAAGCAATGTGAAAAAGCTTAGCACGATCGCCATATCAAGTTGTGCACCTTCAAGGTCAACAATTTAGTGCTGCCATATGATAGCAAGTTCAAAAAATTTCCTGGAATATTCAAAATGGACTAGTTTGGACCCTATGTGGAAAAAGAGGTCACTGATGGAGGCGCAGTCTAGCTAGTTAAACTTCATGGAGAACCCTTCCCAAGAAAAGTAAATGGCAGTCGCCTGAAGCCCTACACAGGTGGGCCAGCCATCTAAATAACTAACCCGTGACCCGTGAAGTTAGACAAGGGTGCGGGACTATAAACACAAGTACTAGAAGTCGGCACCAAAGAAGAAAATCAAGTCAAACACAGATGATTTAGAAGCAGAAATGGAGCAGATCCAGCTAATGGCAAAATGGTGGACTTTGTACAAAGATCACCACACTAGTAGAGTGACTTGAGATGAGTCATGATGATTGTGTTGGGGGCTTGTTGGGAAATAGATCCCCCCACCACATGTTTTTAGGGCTTAAAGCCCTTGTTTTAGTCAATGTAATGTAAAGACTCCGCAAAATGCAGGCGCGGAGCACGAAAGCCTAAGATGAGTCATAGGGTTGTCCACCCTAAAATAACGTAATTTAATGTAAAGTTGTCTTGCCCTACCCATGGTCTGTGGACCATGCGATTGAATAAATAGAGTGAGGCTCTAAGTGTAAAGATAATTTTTTGGAAAATAAGTAATAGATAGATGCGAAGGCATTGTTAGAGGATAGAAGTGATCTGAAGTGTATTGGGTCATAGTAGTAGGAAGAGGCTCTGCAGCTAAGTGCGTAGAGGCCTAGTAGAGTCGACAACTGAGTGCGCGGGCCACTACAACTGAGTGCGGAGGGCGGTGTCGGGTCTCTATTGAACTAAACTTGAAAAGGATTATTAATAAAGCTAGGTTGATTCGACATATTGTTCATCTATTTTGTAGGTCTATCTTTTGATGTTATGCATTAATGGTATCTATTTATTTATATGCGCGCACTTGTATGAATGCTTATGTATGAAAAAAATTTAAGTAATTAGTGAACAAAACCTAATTAAGGAAGACTTGGGTAATTAACACTGGTCACACTGTAGCTAGAGTTGCGTGAAGGCTATACCAGAGGACGTAAGGAGCTCGCTGGTGCACGTAAACTAGTAAGCGTGAAGTTTGAATCACATACCTATCACCCCATATTAGACATCCCCAGGGTGCAGAAACTTGGTTCCATCACCCTCCCATACTACTTCAGGTGAGACCTCAGTCCGCGCTCTACGAACTATTGTCAAAAAGGCCAGTAGTACTAGGATTTTCTTGGCTAAATCACTTATGATCCTGGGTCAAGCCCCACGGAGCCAAAAAAAATTATTCTCAAGGCATACTTCTCTTAGCTTTTGATTCAGAAAAAGGAAAATTTCATATATCATTTTTGGAAGCACAAATAGTTGAACCTAAAACTCTAGTTTATTACAAACAAACCTCTTTTGAGTTTGATGCCAAAAGTGTTCATCCTATTGATAAGCTGGAAATACACAAAGAAACAGGTGAAGTGATCTCATCTACTCTAACCAATACCTATATGAGTTTGTTTAAAATGCAGGTGACCTTATCAAATGTTCAATCTCACCCGAAGATGGAAACGGTTTCATCTCCATCAAAAGACAATAGAATTAAGTCTTTGGAAGACTTAATAGTGAAAATTGGATATAACGCCTTAGATGTAAAAGTAGCAGAAGAGATAATTAAAAAGAAGGAGATTGGTATAGCAGCTTTGAAGAAGCAGCTCAAAACGTTTGCGACCCATGATCCCTTGACCAAAGAGATAGAGGAAACAGAAAGTCAGAAGGACGAAATGATGAAATTAATAATGGAGTAGTAGCTCCAAATAAAACAAATGGAAGCAGACATGGAGAAGATGGTACGGGAGAAGTAAAAGGCAACAAAGTTAGCCATCGCCACTATGGAGGCTCTTCCTCTTACAACTATTCCTACATCCACTCCAATGCTAGAGGGACATGAAGTAGTACAAAACAGCTAGCCAGGTCCATGGAAAGCATGAATCTTCAAACTGATGAGGTCAAGAGACTAGAAACCCAAGATAGTGTTTTGTAGGACCAAATCAAAAGCGCTGAAAGTACACACTCATTGGAGCTATAGAGGGCACATACCTTAATTGAAAATTTTCAAAAATTTGAAAAAGGAATCATCCATTGGTAACACTCTAGGAAGGGTGAAAAAGATCATCTGGAACAATATCATCAATGGCATGAATGAAATATGGCCGAGCATGCAAATTATATTTGAACAGAAGGAGTTAGTGAAGAAAGCTAAAGAAGCTATTTCATCTACTAATCTAGAGCTCGGAGACATGCTAGCAACAACCAACAAAATTATTAAGTTTCTTAATTCAAGGAATAGGTATGATCTAGAAGAGCTGGGAGTAGCAAACAAGAAATTAACTATTCTACAAGTGAAAAAGGTATTATATAAGAATAACTTGAATGTACAACTTGAGGAAAAATGCCAAAATTTGGAACTTACAGTCAACAAGTTTTTCAACAGAATTGAACCTTTAACACAGAAAGGTCTCCCTTCTCTATTTGTCATTAATGAAAAACTCATGGCCAGAGAAGATTAATGCATAGCACAAGATGTTGTGAATCTCTCCAACATTAAAGGCATCATAACAGGAAAATCATTGCTAGAAGCTATGAGCAATCCAATCTATATCGAGCATGAACTGAAGCATGCTTTTACATTCAAACACACTTCTGCACAATACATAGAAGCTAATGAAATATATCGTACATTAATCATGGTAAAGATTCCAGATGAAGAAGCATGGAGTGACTTCTGTGATTACCAAGAGGAGCAGGACAAGGATGATCGAAGGAACAATGCAAAGCTAAGTTAGCACCCAGCCAAGTCAGCAAAGCCACTACAATAGAATTAATTACTTAGCAATAACATCCTAAAAAAAGGGGACCAGATGTCCAAGTTATCTCATCATGGCCACTTCTTGGTTACACTAGTCAATTTTTCTTTCATTGTAATTAATAACAAATTGCCAAGTGTACAAGGCAATTGTTGTAGGTTTTTGTTAAATACTTCATGCATTGGAAGTATTAGGGGTTGGACCCAAGTTATTTGAAGAATATTTCTTTTTTAACACTATAATTTTTGAGTTGGAGCATCAATAATAAAGATCGTTTGCAAGATACTTGAGCTATTTTTAACCTCGTGATGTCTTCTTTCTATGTCAAATATATTGATGTTTTATTCATTATGCATCATTAAATATTATTGTAAAGTAGAAATTCTAGATTAAGATATGCTATTGGAGCACCTTATTTTCTATAGTTACAATCTAAACCTTTTTTTTTTTTTTTATGTATGGTTAAGAAATACTTAATTTCTTTTTAATCATTACTGATTTCAATGTTTTGTCATCTCATTCATTATGCTTTTAGATCCAATAAATGTAGTTAGATTGCCTTGCAAGTGCTCTGGAAAGGTTGGTATTACTACCCAGCCTTTGACTCCATAGCCAAAAGAAAAGATTTAAATCTGACCTACCCCAACCAAACAAACAAAAAATCAATCAATCAAATAATAAAAACCCTTTCACCATTATAGCTAGCCTAAAACATTAAAACACTAAAAATAAAGATAAATATGGAAATATAAGAGAGAGCCTTCTCTGAGTCTGGGAGGGCTAGAACCTAGACTCCTAAGTGGTTTGATGTATCCTTTTTTATTTTGTCTTTCCAATCTTGAAAATCATAGAGTGATAACATAGTGGCGACCATACTGAGGAACTACTGAAAAACTGTCATTTCATTTGAATTCAGAGTACCCATTTTAAAGATTTGTATGATAAGATTATTCCCAAGATTGGTTTCCTTTTTACTCTTGTATATGTTTAGTTTGTCTGTGTTTTAGATTTGAACACTGGCTCCCAAAATAATCTCTACTAGATCCCACCCAGATCAAAATCCTCCTATGATAGTGGACAATCCTGAAAAGATATTAAGGAAAACTCCTAGAACTAAGAGTCAGACAAGAAATAGATTTCTTCACAGAGCCAACTCACTCCCTGAAAAATTTGTTACATTTTAGGATATCCAGTTCGATTTACACTTTGAACATGGCTTACTCAAGACTAAATCATAGAATTGGAAATATCTCATTATCTTTCATCCATCAATCTTACCAAAGAGCCTAGTGAGAGAACTTACTTCACAAAATGAATCAGATCTTCAACTCTTACAACATTTTGATACTCTACAAGATCTAATGACAGATCTAACCTCCAAGATCCATGATGCTTACCTTCAATAGTAAGTAGAATTAACTTCTGTAAACATAGAAGCCTCTTCCCTCACACCTCAATCTGCGTATATTCAGTCACCAAGTCCTACTGCCTCGATTATTCCCACCCCTTATTTTATCCTTCAACATAAGGTTATTCAAATTCCTTCACTCTCATTTCCACCTACTACTAGTCCAACCTCATCCACTATTCAACTTCCTTCAAGTGGTCCGCCACCACCACCAATCATGGCAACTAGGTATGCTCCTCTGGTGTTTCCATCACCATTGGCTAATATGCCACAAGACTATTAGTCTAAAATCACACTATTTGATGGTACAAGTCCTTTAACATCCCAACAACATGTGGATAAAATGAATGATTGTTTTGACCTACAATAGGTAGACAAAGAAAGTGTTAAACTTAGAATGTTTGCTCAAATTTTAAGAGGACACGTTTGGAAATGGTTTAAATCTTTGCCTGCAAGTAGTATAAATGATCTCCCTACATTCCACCAAACCTTTCTTAATAGATGGGAAGTAAAAAAGAACCCTTTGCGGATTCTATAGAAATATGAAAATATTAAAGGGAAGTAGGTGAAAGTGTTTAGGACTATTGTGCTATATTCAATAATACCTATAATGCAATACCCGTAAATATTAAACCACCTTAGGATTTAGCCTTGATAAAGTTACTAGATGGATTTGATATAGATATGTCCGGCCATCTTAGGGAAAGGAATTATCCAACACTAGAAGCAATGCAAAGAGATGTCGTGAGTGTAGAAGAAAATTTACAAGAAAAAAGAGCTAGGATGAAAATTGAAAGAAGGGTGACAATAAGAGGAGAAGCTTCAACTTCTGCAACAAATGCTAAGATTGATTCTTTAGTAAGGACCATTGAAAGAATGATGGATAGGATAAGCTTGAATGAGAGAAGTGTCCCTAGGGAAAACCAACCTGTTCCACAGAACCGAAATCCAAATCCGAGAAGAAACACTCCACAAATTAGACAAAGAGATCAAAGAGGCCCATATCAACAAATTAGACCTCCATTTCAAGAAAATTATGCTGATGAAGATATAAGTGTGGTTGAATAAGTTGAGGAAAATTAGATTAATTTAATGAGGACAAATGAAGATAGTTCTATTTTTCTTACACAAGAAGAACATGAACTGCTCTTATTAGCTCAAACATAATTGGAATTTGAAGAGTCTGATGACTATAAACATGGATTTGAGAATGCCATATTAGAAGTTCACTGACAATATAATCTTAGGAGTAAGAAAAAAATGATAACTCAAACAAAAAGAGTGTTGATTTCCCTGCTAAGAATACTGTTGAACCTGATCTCAAGAAAATAGTTAAAAGCTCTAAGAAAAATGTAAACAATTCAGAAAAGAAGAATACAAAAAATGTTACTAGGAAAACCATTGATGTTTCTACTAAAATTTTCCAAACTGATATGCCTAGTACAAGTCAACAAACTGAGCTTGTCACCAAAGCAGTGGCTGAAAGAGTTGATTTTTCAAATCTACTTAAAATTCAAACACCATTCAGTGTTGAGAATGAACTTGCTAAACTCAAAATTTCTATCCCTCTCACTGAACTGATAAGTAAGAATGTGTATAGGTCTCAAGTCCTAAAGGTACTCAACTTAGAAGAAAACATTGATCCTATGAACTTGAATGATGACTAGCCCGAGCTTCTATTTGGACCAAAAGTTGATGGAAAACCTCAAGAAGGAGGTGTTCCTCCATTTTATGTCAACCTTAATATTCATGATAAAATCCTCCATAATGCCATGTTGGATTCAGGTGCATCACATAATCTCATGCCAAAGACTATTATGGAAAAACTTGTGCTTGAAATCACTAGACCATAAAAAGAGCTATACCCATTTGACTCCAGTAAGGTTAGGTGTCTAGGTCTTATCAAGGACCTCTGTGTCACATTAGCCCAGATACTAGTAAAATTTTTAGTCATGGACATAGTAGTAGCAGACATTCCACCTAAGTATGGTATCCTATTATCACGTTCATGGGCAACTAAGTTACAAGGAACACTTTCAATGGATATGATGTACGCCACAATACCAATATTTGGCCAACCAAGGAGATTGTATAGAGAAACATTAATGAAATATATGGTGAGTAGCCATAGATACCTAAGTCACTCAGGTAGAAATGATCTTAATGAAGGACATGACACCCAAATACCCATTATCCAACAGGACCCTGAAATAGAACCTCTCTGGAATATGAATTTTGATGTTTCATGTGGTAAAATAGGATTAGGAGCAGGAGTCTAGCTGTACATGAATTCAAAAACTAATTAGGCTAAAGGTCATTCTTAAAAATTGAATTTTATATGCACAAACAACATAGCAAAATATGAGGCATTATTATTAGGCTTGAAACTACTTTAAAAAGTAGGTGATAAAAGAATTTTTGTTCAAGGAGTTTTAGAACTAATCATAAAACAAATTAAAGGACAACACTCTGCAAAACATCCTATATTGAGAGAATACCGAAATGTTGTGATTGATTTTTTCAAAACATTTGAAGAGTATGACCCTGGTTTTATTCCAAGGCTCCAGAATTTGCTAGAAAAATGGTTTAGCTTTTTCAGCGAGCCCCTGCAAACTACCTCTTCCAAATAAACAATACACAATTGAAGTGAAACATCGTCCTGTAGTGTTTGATTGATCAGCCTCATAAATGGGTAATTGTATGGGCTCATTTTACCTCATAACCTAGTCCAATCAACCATTCTCTTAGCTTATTATATGATTTTCTAATTATATTTATGCTTATACAGTGAGTTGAGTTAGTTATGATGCCATGTGGTCTAATATGTGTTTAATGTAGATTATTGATGAATTTTGTGGTCAAAGTCAAGGATCCAATAGACAAATGGCGGAAATAACTCGAAGTGGACAAAGGATATGACTTATAAGAGGGAATCCCTATCATTTATTACTCCTCACTTCGAATTCCCCTTTATTTAGCCCTGAGTACAAGCATCCAGGTCATGCATTAGCAAGTAGCTGAGCAAGTGGAGGATCACTGATGGCTATCTCGAGTTTTGGGAGCCAAGCCTCCATGATTTTAAGGAAGTTGTTGGTAGCTTCATTTATATAAGTAGATAGGCCTAGGGCCTCACTAGGGTTGGATTTTTGTTGTACTTTTGCTTATGTAAACTTTGCTCAACGTTGAGCTTATTATTTTGACAGTTCCATGTAATCTTGTTATTGTTTTAGAAATAAAGATGGAATCCTTTTTGAGTTAGCACTGAGTTACCTCAGAGGGCTGAAGCTCTTGGGTTAGGGTCCAATCCAATTAGCCAAGCTCCTCTTTACTTGTATTTGTATGTTTTATTTCAGTTTGTAGATTAGGTTGTTGTTAGATGAATTTCTTTTATGGTCAAGAATAGGTTGCTTTTGATGATTCAATAGTTTGCTTTCATTTGTGCTTTCTATAGCAGGTTAACAAATGATAAAGAAAAGATCCAAAAGGCTAGAAATGGTGCCTTGGCCTCTCTTCCTCCCTCTGGGACCATGATTTGAGGCAAAGACCCTCTTGCTGCCCCAAAAACATATATTTTCCTCATTCATAGGACTTCTAGTGTTCACAACTTTTTAGTTGGTTAATACTCTGGTTTGCTTTACTTCAAAAATTATCCATCATGCTCACTTATTTACTTACAATAGTCTTCTTAGTTATCAGCATTTCCTTTCCTAGATCACAGTTTAGACTAGTTTGATGCAAAACTCTGTTTTTCTAGATGCACTCATTTCATTGCTTACTTAATATCATTGGTTGACTATCAATTGTTTATGCAGTAGAGATATGCTGGCAGTAGGCTAGCCTATTAGCCATCCCATCCTCCATCTGATCCATGCCCTACAGGTTTCCCAAGTCTCCCCTCAATTCTTCCCTAGTTTCCTGCATTTTCCATAGAATTCCTTCCTCTCTCCTTGAGTAGATCCTATCATCTTTCTCTCTCCTAATGATTCTTGGTAGACCTTAGGTGTGCTAACACCTCATTCCAACCTTCATTCACCTTTTCCACCCTCTCTCACACCCTCAAAATAGCCAAAACTGCTCTCGGCCTCCTCCTGTAGACCTCCTGTAGAATGTTGTTTTTCCTCCTGTAGATTTTCTATGTCCTCCTGTAGATTTTCCTGTAGGTTTCCTTTTGAAGGCCGAGTGTGGGAAAAGCCTCCAGAAGGCCACCTGAGACCTCCTAGGACCCAACTACACCATCCTACATCCTCTCAAGTCCAAAACCCGCCCTTCAACACCACCTATTCGCTACCACCTTCACAAACAATAAATCACATGCATGTCAAATTCACATAAAAATAAATAAAATCCAAAAAAATGTTTTTTTGCTCATTTACTTCCAGAAATAGCTTAGTTAGATGTTTTTTGCTTCCTTGAGTAGGTAATGGCATTATTTTCATGGTTTCCATAAGGTTTTCTACAAAAGTAGGATTAGTTGGTTAATTAGGATTTACTTGGTTTGCTATACATTTCAGTCTTTCTCCTTTCTACAGTTAGAGTAGTATTTGTAGAGTAGTCTTTCTCTCCTTTCATCACATATAGAGCTTCTTCCAGAATCCATAGAAGTTGGCTTGAGCTCCTAGTGATCTTGCGCCAATTGACCAAGTGACAACCTGCAGTAAGAACTATACTTTTGCATACAGCACCATCGCTTCCAAGTTTGTTACAAACTACCGGGTTGATAAGAGTAAAGTAGGTAGCCCAGGAGTTGCAGCATTATTGCTGTAATACTAGTGCTCACCATACTTTTTGGCATCGTTGCCGGGGAAGGGTTAGAGTATTATGTGATTACTACTTTCTTCTATTTTCTATTGAAAACATTTTGCTAATATTTTATTTCAGCAAAAGTAGGCCAGTCATTTCTTTTCCTTCCAATTCTGCATTGCTTTGCTTTCCTTTTCAATTTTGCAAATTTCCATTCAAAAATTTTACATCAGCTAGTTGCAATTTGTTTTATTCAATCAATTTCAATTTTGCAGGTACTACCAGTGTGGGGAAAAATAAACAAAAACCAACCAAAAATATTTTCTTTCATGCCTCGCAGGAATAGAGATAACTCAGGACAATTCTTTCCCAACACCCCCACTGCTTCACACAGCCAACCTTCTCTCTTCTTCAGTGGCTGTGATGAAGAAGAACCCTTAGGTGAATAGCCAGACATATTTGAAGAACCTATAGGAGAAGAAGAAGAAGAAAACATCCCTTTGGAGCCAATGGCTAAACACAAAAATGCTAGGGGGAATGGAGAGAGAATAGAGGGTACCTTTCCCATTCGGGAGATCAATGGGGACACCAAAATGAAGAATATAAGCCCTTCCACCCTACCTCATTTCCACAGTTTGGCTATAGAAGATCCCGACACCTTTTTGTTTGAGTTTGTTGTTATCTTTCGAACTTATGACTATGCAGAAGATGAGAAAAAATTAAAATTGTTCCCTTCTACTCTCAAGGATGCACCCTTGCGCTGGATCATGGGATTACCTAGAAATAGCATCACAACTTGGGTTCAGATGTAGCAAGCCTTTAACAACAAGTATCGATACCATTGTAGGTCAAAAGATACTAAAGAAGAAATTTTACGAATGACCATAGGAAGTGATGAGTCCCTGGAGGACTATGAAGAGAGGCTACAACTCAGTTACAAAAGGGTCAAGTGTATGCTTGACCCTGAGTCTCTGAAGCTGATCCTGCTCAGGGGAATTCAAGAAGATTTTTTAGACACAATCCATCTACTGGTCGGGGGAGACATCTACCAATTGTCCTATGAGGACATAAAGACTATTTTTAGAAACCATTCTAGAGCAGCCAAAAGGAAAGTTAGGAGGAGTCAACCAATAGCTAGTACCTCTTCCTATAGCTCATCCATTAAAGGAGAAATTGGAAACGTGCTGGAAGACTTCAAGAGTGAGATGATGCAAAATCTTGCCATGCAAATGGATACCTTACATATCAAAAGGAAACAAGAGGAATCAGAGAGGGCTTTGGCCATTTTTTGTCCTAGATGCACCAAGAGGCATCCTAGGAATGAATGCCCATTGAAATCTATAGACGTTTGTTCAGTCTGTGAAGAAAATCATTCTACAGATAAGTGCCCTTCCTTACCCGAACTTAAAGTTATATATCAAGGAGCTGAGGGAGTCACTGAACAACTCTATTACATAAATCAAAGGAGGCCACATGGACCTAGACCATACCAGCAGGGGATGCAAGGGACATATTAGGCATATACAACCCCAACCAAGTCACTTCCATACCTTCTTGGGGCAACCCTGCTATTCCTTCCTGGTCCACAACGCCTCCTTGGTCCTTCACATCTCCATATCATGCCCAACCAACCACCCATTTATTCCAATCCTATGCTCAGCCGCAGCCTCAGTGGAATGCATCTCATCAGGGGTGGAGGCCCCAATAGAACTATTCTCCCATTCTTTTGCCTCCACCACCTGCCCAATCACAACTGTTACCTACTACTCCACCAAAGAAACCCCAAATTCCTTCCCAGCCAAATACGAACCCAAACAATAGATAGGCTCAGAAAGTGTATAGTGGGGAACCATCATGCCTGACTTATGCTGTGGAGATTCAGGAAATTAACTTACGATATGGGAAAGTTCTTCTAGATAGCCAACCTCCACCCAGGGAGCTTGAGGAAGATAAAGAGGAAAGTGAACCTAAAGAAAATCCACCCTTTCCTGAGAGACCATTTGTAACAGTCTAGCCTACCCTAGAAGAAACTGAACTCCTGGTAGAATTGAAACATTTATGTGTGAAGATACCACTTCTCCAAGCCATAAAGATGTGCCTATCTACAATAGGTTGATCAAAGAGAAGTGCTTTAGGCATCCAAGAAGGTGCAAGAGGGATGCCCCAACCATCAATGTCATAGGGCAACTGTTCGACCTGATGTTGGGGCAAGTAATCTATCCAAAATATCTAGACCCTGGAAGCCTAGTAGTTGATGTCCACATCAATGGCACCATGATCCCACACACCTTGATTGATCTAGGAGCTGCCATTAATGTGATGACAAAGGACCAATTCTCAAACTCAACCTCCAGGGCTCCTTGAGGAAGACCATGACCATGCTACAACTTGTAGACCACTCCACCATGACACCTGAGGGGATTGTGAAAGATGTGATGATCTCCATTGATTCTTGGGAGTACCCTGCTAATTTCTTAGTTATCTAGCCAAAGGCAAAGCTCATTGGGTATCCTCTAATTCTGCGAAGACCGTAGTTGGCTACCATCGATGCCTACATCAGCTGTCGAGTTGGGAATATGACCATAAATAATGGGCATATGTCCAAGCAGTTAATCCTATATCCTCTTACCCAACCCTTGCTAGAACATGATCTACCTCTCTGGTTGGAGGAGGAAGATGAGGATGAAATCTATTATGCACTGCTTTGTGCATTAGAAATCACCATGGGGGGAAAACCACAAGATGAGGTTGATATGATTGAAAATATGATTCAAAATCCACCCCCAGTGTATCACCATTAGAGAACATAGTAAGAGAAACCCCAAAAAAACCCTCAACTAATCTCTATGCAGCCAATGCGACTCCTCTCTGTGTTAAGAATATAGAGTTTGGCCCAGAAAGAACCTTGAAAATCAATCCATCCCTATCCACTTCCCAGGAGAAGGAACTGTGTAGCTTGTTGAGAAAACACCTAGATGCCTTCACCTGGAGTTATAAGGACATGAAGGGAGTGCACCCTTCAGTATATACTCATAATAAATACATCAAGGAGGATTGCAAGCCAGTCAGGTAGCCTCAAAAGAGGATGAATCCAACACTTAAATATATTGTTAAGGAAGAACTAAAGAAATTGCTTGATGTAGGATTCATCTATCCCATCTCTGATAGTGAATGGGTCTCTCCTTTGGTGCTAGTGCCAAAGAAAAATGGTAAGTGGAGAATCTATGTCGACTATTGGGAATTGAACAAAGCCATTAAAAAGGACCATTTTCATTTACCTTTCATAGATCAAGTGTTAGATGGTCTGGTAGGGAAAAAGTTTTTATCTTTCCTAGATGGGTTTAGCAGGTACAATTAGATTCAAATCAGCCTGGAATACCAAGATAAGACCACTTTCACTTGTCCTTGGGGTACCTTTTCATACCGAGTCCTTCCTTTTGGTTTGTGTAACACTCCAGCCACTTTACAAAGATCAGTATTGGGTATATTTTCTGAATTAGTTCATGATGCAATAGAGATATGCATGGATGACTTTACTCCTTATGGCTCTGACTTTTAGGAAGCCTTATATAATCTAGGAAAAGTGCTAGACAAATGTATTGAGATGAACATGTCCCTCAATTCAGAGAAAAGTGATTTTTTGATGACTGAAGGGACCATGCTAGGTCATGCAATATCTCAACAAGGACTATAGGTGGACCCCAACAAAATTGCCATCATCCAAAGGGTCCCACCTCCTCAAAAAGTGAAAGATGTCAGAAGTTTCCTAGGTTTAGCTGGGTATTAAAGGAGATTCATTAAAGATTTTAGCAAGCTAGCCTCTCCTTTGTTTGGCCTTTTAGGTAAAGATGTCGAGCTTATATGGTCAGAAAACTATCAAGAAGCCCAAGATACCTTGAAGAGAAAGCTCGTGACTGTGCCAATTCTAAGAGGCCCAAACTGGGCCCTACCTTTCCACATTCAGACATATGCCTTAAACAAAGCAATAAGAGTAGCCTTGGGACAAATTGATGAAAAATTACCTTATGCCATATACTTTATAAGCAAAACTTTTCAAAGACAGAGTTAAACTATATGGTGACTGAGAAGGAACTCCTAGCTGTCGTGCATTCCTTAAACAAATTCAGACATTATATCACAGGCTATCAAACCTTTGTGCACACTGATCATGCTACAATTAGATATTTAATGAACAAACCAGATGTGGATGCTCATATTATTAGATGGTTTCTTTTATTGCAGCAGTTTGATTTAACCATTATTGATAAACCTGGTAAAGAAGATGTTGTTGCTGACTTTTTATCTAGAGTAAATTTGCCTACATGTGAAGAAGGAATGGTGGATGACCAAATGCTGAATGAAAACCTATTTTCTATCTAAGTACTCTCTCCATGGTTTGCTCATATAGAAAACTACTTGGTTTCAGCATAGTTTCCACCACATCTATCCTCAAAAGAGAAGAGAAAGATAGTGAGGAAAAGCTCCCCTTTCACCTGGATTGGGGGAATCTCTTCAAACTTGGCCCAGATCAGATCTTGAGAAGATGTGTCAGGGAGGAGGAAGTCTTTGACATCCTTCTGACTTGTCATGAAGGCCTTGTGGAGGTCATTATGCAGCAAAAAGAACTGCCTTTAAGACACTGCAAGCAAGCTACTATTGGCCCACTCTTCATCAGTATGTGAGGAGATATACCAGCCAGTGTGATTGATGTCAGACGATGGGGAAACCGACTCCAAAGGAAGAAATGCCCATGCAACCTCAAGTGACCTTTGAACCATTTGAAAAGTGGGGCAGGGACTTTGTGGGTCCTATCAACCCTCCTTCAAAGCATAAGCAATAGATCATTGTGTGCACTGATTACCTGACAAAGTGGGTAGAGACAAAAGTAATCAAAGCAACGACAGAGGAAAAAATAGCTAAATTTTTTAGAGAGAACATATTATACAAGTTTGGGTATCCAAGAGAATTGGTCACAAATCAAGGTAGTCAGTTTACTTCCAATTTGATTGAAGACCTACTCACACATCATAGAATCAAGCACAAAACTTCAACCCCTTACTATCCATAAGCCAATGGGCAGGTGGAGGTGACTAATAGAACATTGGAAGGGATCCTGACAAATTTAGTGAGCAGTAGTAGAAAAGACTGGGCAGACAGATTAGTTGAAGCCACTTGGGCCTACAATATAACATGGAAGACCACTACAGGGTTCACACCCTATGATCTGGTCCATGGGAAGAAGTCTTTGTTGTTAATAGAATTTGAATCCAATACCCTGAGGATGGCAACTCACTTGGACCTAGACGTCGTCCATGCACAGAAAAAAATATTACTTCAACTCAATGGATTGGATAAGCACAAAATGCAGGCCCTTCTCCATACGGAGGTGGTTCAAATTCAGAGAAAGCTATGGCATGACAAAAACGTCAATGATAAGCAATTCCAAGAGGGAGATTTGGCACTACTCTATGATTCAATATATAAATATTTCAAGGGCAAGCTAAGTACAAGATGGCTGGGACACTACGCTATGGAGAAATGCAATGACGATGGTTCAGTTCTAATCAAAACCATTGATGATGAAGCCATCCCCATGCTTGTCAATGGACATTAGTTGAAATTATACAAGAAACCCCTCTCCAAGCAAGATTTCATTGAAGATTTGAATAAAACAGTGATGGTAGTGGAGCATGTCTTAGCCTCCACTTCATCCACTCACTGAAGAAAAAGAAAAAAAATAAAAAATAAGGACTCAAGTGAAAACCTCCATGAGGCGCTTGAGTCCCATCATTGGGTTGAAAACCTCTCCTGAGGTGGCCCAGTGATGTTAAAAAAAAAAAAAAGAGAAGAGAGAAAAATAAGATCCCTGGGTGAAAACCTCCCTTGGAGGTGCCTAGGGTAGGCAGTTAGGGTGAAAACGTTCCTAAGGTGCCCTAGTTTTTTTGAAAAAAGGAAAAAAAGAAAAAAAGAAAAAGAAAAATGAATTTCTAGTTGCATTGTAGGTTTGTAGGAGGACTACAAGAAGCAGCATAAGGTGCCAAGGGAGCCCTTAAACCAACACCAGCACCTATCCTACCTTCCCACACTTTTCTCCATAATTCTTTGCATTTTTTCACCTCACTATGCTTATTTTTCAAAAACTATGTTTTCTACAGGAGGCTCCTGTAGGAATTATAGAGAGCTAGAAATGGATAGAAAAGGAAGTTTGAGGGACAGGGAAGCTTCATAAAAAATCTACAAATCCTCCTGCAGTCTTCAAACCTCCTTGCCATCATGTCCAAGCCTGCATCACACCCCAAGCATCATTCTTCTTCCTATCCAAGAAAAACACGGAGAAAAAACAATTTTCAAGAAAAAGAAAAAAACAAAAAAATAAGAGAGTAGCCAACTCCATCAACCTCACCTAAAGCCTACCTATTACCTCTCCATATCTATCTACATCTCTAGCATCATCTTCATAGCTCTGAGCACAGAAAGAAGTTGAAGTTTCAAGGGGAGAAGCAGCTACAGGAGCTCTTGTAGAAATTCCTGTAGCAGTTGATCCCATTAAAATCCAACATCAACAGCAAGAGGGTGCGAATATGGAAGTTGAAGAAGACACCTGAAGCTCATATCTAGCTAGAGATGAACCTACACAAGGCACAACCACACATCAGCAAGCAGACAACATGAAACAAAAGAAACAAAGGCATGCAACAGAGAGAAATAACCACAACACCTCATAATCAAATACATTCGGATCTCAAGTAAGTAACTAACTCGCTCCTCTGTTTGCATTTGTGTAGTTAGAAGGCATGCAAAAGTAATGAGATTGTTGAGGTTGAACGAGGGAAAGTTGGCTAGTTAACTTGGCCACCTTTGTCTAGTTGACTCCACTCATCTGAAGATGTCACCCACACGTGCACACAGTCAACTTAAGAAAGATGTCAAGGACAGGTAGTGGAGGAAGTTGTTAACACTCAAGTTGTCCCCTTCTCCTTAAGGGATACGGCCGAGGTAACCACAGACCAAGCTTTGGACTGCCGGTCCTAGCCTACCAGCAGTCAGAGAGGGCTCTCTCTTCGGGATTTAGCTTTGTTTAGGAAATGATTTCAGGCTAGTTATTATGCACATGGTTTTTTGTTTGAGTTTGGCGGGATGAATGATCTATTCAGGCAGTGTTTGGCATGCGAAGCACAAGAGGTTTAGAACATTGGGCATGGAGTCAAGGATGTGGACTGAAGGATGTGTTTTCTTTGGCAAAGCAGGGACTACAGAGCGAGATAGCTGCACAAGGAATAATATCAGGTTTGAATGAGGATGAAACGGATGTCAGGGAATGAAAGACAGCTAAGTAATTTTCATTCGTGCTAACAGAGGGAACGTGAATGAATATCATATAGGAGCAATTAAGAAATTCCTACAACAATATTCATATACAGAGGAAACTAGTGCAAATATGAGCCTAAGAGGAATTCATATTTATAGGCTAATTTAGAAGGAAAACATAGAGAAAAAGCAGGAATTGAGGGCAGAGCACGGCTAAGTGACATCTGAACTATTCTTTTTTCCTGCAAGTTTAGATCATGACACAGATATGATATAGCAAACATAGCAACTATAGAAAGAGATGAGGAAAACTTATTAGTCCATGAGGAAACACAAGAATTCTGCAATCTTGTTCTTCAGCCATCAAATACACATGTAGACAGTCCAAACACACATGTTCCAGCAAGCTCTGTTTATTAAATCTCTCAGACTGTACACAGCAAGTCTCAAAATTAGATTATGGATCAAACACCTCTCACCCTTTGAACAACGAACAACGTTGTTTAAATAGGCAAAATATCTATTACAAGCAGATCTCAGATCGATCTGATGGAGTCACAGCTTCTACCCTAATCTGTACTGAAATAAATGCAAGAAAATATCTATCTAAGCGGCGCTGGAGGCAGCAGTATTAAAATGAAGTTAAGTATGGGTCATTTCTTGTGATGTGCTGGCTATTTGGCCATAACTCTGTAATAACTGCCTAGGAATCCTTTGTCAGTATTGTTTAGGCAGTTCCATAAAATAATCTTCGTCTTTTTGGATTGAGGCGGTGGCTGGTGCATTGAAATAGTAAGATATCAATGATGGTTGAATCATCACAGCTGAGTTCATTTACTGTCGAATTTCTCTGGGATTCAGCTGGAAGTTCATCATTCTCGGTGAAACGAGGAAAGACAGTCCCGTAGCTGAGAGATCGGATCAAGGGCCGGATGCGACCTTCACGCCTCTGGTTCAGAGCATAGTCCCGTGGGCAACTCTGTATATCACCCCTGCCGCCCGACTATTGCTCGACCCCATGAGATCCCTGGCACATTCCCTCGACACAAAGGGCATACTCTTTGTATTATCTTTGCAAAGCCCAGACCTGGTATCTGAAACGCCATCTCCGTTCTTCTGAGTCAGAGTCTCGGCCATTATTGAGTAAATTATCTTCTAAAGCATCATCATATAGTACTCTACTAAAATCAAGAAGCCACCTATTGTTTGTAGAACCAAGATCATCGATGTCATCTGCTGACAGAAGTATAGCTGGAGTCAAATTCCTCCTCCTAGAAGTTCCTCTGGTCAAAGCATCCCACAGTCTCCTCCGGATTCGCCGACTTGGCCACAAGTTCCAACTGTGAACAGCATGTAGATTTTTCTGCCTCACATTCCTTAGCTCTATTTCGCATTGATTCTCCATGTAAGAATAGCCGCCAACCAATTTGAAGTTCTATTGAGCCAACGAGATTGATCTTAAACGCCTGATCATAAGGAGAAAGCATGCTGACTGTCATTCTGTACAGAATATTGACTTGAGACTTGACATAAAATACCAACTATTTTCTTTTTCCAGCACATCTCCAGATTTGGGCAGAAACGATACAGGATGGAAATTTTCATTCTCTCCAAATGCTCGTCAATGACTAGCCAACATTTTGTTATTAGAGGAAAAATCCTTGCGTCCTTGTGCGATGCAAAATGAAGAGGCTATTAAGAATCTTCAGCACTGAAGTCGGGCTCTGATGGCTTTTGAAGTTTAAGTAGTGGTGTCGTTGGTTCTGGTAACTTCATATTACGCAATCTTTGAACTCCACGAAGAGCATTAGTAGCAAAACGGGATACATAAATAGTTGCTCCAAGACTGGAAGAAGCAGCACCACTGTTTGCTGTCATAGCAGTCCGTAATTTTAGCTCCTCTCTATGGCGGAATTCATCATTTTTCCGTTTGCAATGCCAGTGCTGAAAGGAAATATACATAAACGGCAACAGAAGCTGCAAACAAAAGAATCGACCTTGTTAGAAAAATGTTGTGCCCCAACCAACATGCGATCTCGCAAAAGCAATTCATCCTCCTGAAAATCCTTATCTGCAAATATGCCTTTTCCCATGTCTTTTGTTTGTTTAACCTTTAAGCAGGGACCATTGCCATGCCCCTGCAAGCTTGCCATAGCATTTCTGCTCTCTTTTGAAAGCCTTACAATTTGGCTCACAAGAATGGTTTATGCAGCTCTGCAATGGAAAGAAACCGCTGCCTTGACAGCAGACAGCATAGTCATCACCTAGTGTTTCAAGGAAAGGTCTTGTGATTTTTTCAGCTTCCTCCAACTTCCTAAAAAAGGTTTTCCTGTGCTTGGTTTTTAGTTGATAATGCATCATGTAGTGATGTGATCTCTTCCCGCATCGCATTAAGAGATTCCTCACGTGTTTTGAACTGATCTACACTCAGTTCCAAAGATTCAATGTGACTTTCCAGCTCAAAAATTCTTCCTTTGTCAACATCACTCTTTTTTGCGATATCAGTTGCAACAGCTTCAGCCTTCATTAATTTACTCTCCAGCTCCCCGCACAACCTTAAGTTTTCAGCCTCCCTTGATTCTCCTTGCTGGAATTTCTCATTTGTTGTATTCACAGCATCTCTGATAGTCATCAGTAAGTCTTCAGCTGTCTTCATGCATTTAGCTGTCAAATCCACTTGCCCTGTGGATTGCAAAGCAAAAATGCTTTCTCGTGCTGATGAAGCTATATTAAAGGTGGTTGTTATTTCCTCACTAGAACTCGAGTTATATGAGTTAACAAGCCGTTTCGAATTCTGCAGTTCTAGTATAGCATTATTGCACACATTAAGTAAAACAGTAATGTTGTCACGAAACATAAAAATATCATTGTCCTTGTCTTTAATATGAGCTTCAAGATTGGAAACATTTAGCTTTAGAGTCTCCAAATATTCCACCACAGTCAAAACACCTTTTCTGGTACTCTCTGATAGTTGTGACAGGACTATGGCCTCCTGGTTAAAAGCATAAGAATGTTCTTCAAATCCTTCTTTAAGGAGTTTAAGTTCCCTGGTACCTTCACCCAACACATGTTCTAGATGATTCAGGAGCTTGTCAACCATCTGTCCTCTTTGGAGGCTACCATTCTCTACCAAATGGTCTAAATGCTCATCTGGATATGTTTGTACAACAGCTTCATTTTCCAAATACTTTCCCTCCTTGGGTGGTTTAACTTTAGGATAAGTCCAACCACTCATAAGATCGATACTGGGCAACTCTAACCCTTTTGAAGCATCAAGTTGACTTAATATATCTTGAAAAGAGAGCTCCACACTTCTCAAGACCTCTTGCGTCCTGGAAGAATCATGTGCTAAAAGAGAGAGCAAGCAGCCATATTCTTCCTTTAAGTGCTTCAACTGAGCGTGTTGTTTCAACAATTTGGAAATCTGGTCATCTGCCCTTGAATGAGCTTCTCTTAACTCTTCAGTGCGTGCAGCCAGATCATCCTTGATTTTTTGTATCTCATGGTCACTTTCTGTTTCTACTACCTTTTTTGCATTTGAAAGTGCTGAGATTTTGTTTTCTGCATCTGCTAGCTTCAACTCATCGAACTGCCACTTTTGTCCCTTCTCACCAAATGAGTCATCTCTTGAGAGAAGCAAACTCCTCAACTGTTGACTCAATTTTAGCTTAAGTTCTCCATGAACAAGCAAAGCATTCCCCCAGAAAAGAGGCCGCCTTTATGATCACCTGAATTTGTCGATGTCCTTGAAATCTACAGCCAGCTTTGTATAGATCATTATTGCATAGCCTCCAATACTTCATACATACATCATTGACACATCTCGACTTCTTACACAATAACGGCTTTTGTTTTTATAACAAAAAGGCTTCTGAAGGGTTTCTTTTTCGCAATGTAGCTTTTAGGAAGTCGACTCTTTTCCGCAGTTCAAAATACAAAGTATTAGAGCAATGAAGAAATTTGAATTTAGGTGAAGCCCAAAACTGCACCACCTGTAACATTTTCAGTACTACGCTCGTGCCCAATTGCGCAAGACATGATTTTATGTATGATTGAGGTTCTTTGTTGACATTTTTACCTGGAGACACTGCAAATAATAAGTTTGGAACATTTGGATGGAATTCACATATTAGTTTCAGAATCTAAGGAAGATAGTGGAAAGTCTGAACAAGATATGCTGAGCAAGGTTTCACAGGCAGACCAAGATCATAATGCACTGAATTTCTCTGAAGGTTTAGCTCATGAAAAGGATTCTGAACTTGATACTTCTCTTAGTCTTCAGCCAGATGCCATTCTCAACCAGAGTAAAATGAACCATGCATATATCAATAAAAATGTTTCACTGTAAGAGGAATTGGTAGCTGAAAGGGAACTAAATCTGTCCATGGCACTTTCAGGACGAGCCTGTGAATTAGTTAGTAATATTTCTTGTGTTGATGCCCGAGATGTTAGACACTTGATAGAGAAACCTTCAGATTTACTTTTGGCAACATATACTTCAGGTGATGAAACAGAGGAGAAAAGAGATGACTTGGGAATTAAACATATAGAATAGGATTGAGAAAATAATTGCATTTTTTCACTCACAATCCTCTTTAAAACCACAGCCATGCTGCCAGGCTGCTTACTAGCATCTTGAACTTGAAATACTGCCATGTGCATATTAGGATCAAACTCTTCATTTATTGGATCAAACCTTTCAACTCCGTCTTGCGCTGTTGCTTCAAATCCTTTAATTGATTTCTCAAAGCTAGGCCCGAATGGTTCTAGGTGACTAGCTTCTACTGTTGCTGTCAGGAAAAAAGAAGTGGCAAAACTGCTGGAGCATAGAATTTAAGAGGAAACACATGCACCCAAAGGAAGCACACTTGACATCCACAACTAAATCTGAATTATCAATACTAGCTAGGCTCTTTTGGCAAAGTAGAAATAGTAGACAAATGCTCATATGACTTTGGATGGTGCACAGTTGGTGTCTTTGAGGCGATGTAAGAGGACATGCTTGAGAAATGTTTAATAGTGCCTGGTCCATGGTCCTCAAGAATACATGCAATGACTTCTGTGCCTGAAGATTTTGTGTCCTCTTTGCCATAGTAGCAAATTTCAAATATGGAACATTGCTGTAAGCAAAGCATGACATATTTGGCTTGTATATATGTCGATCACGAAAGGTGAATACCTGCTATGAGCAGGAGGCTAACAGAAGTGTGAACTCCGATGCAATCATAAGTGATAATTATGAGGAAAGGGCCATGATGACAAGGTAGGTGGGTACCAACAATCTGAACATGGCCAACATACAGTTGGCCAACTCACCCTCCATCACTGGAAATATCCATAAAAAGCAATAAGTACTCCTCTCCGAGCACTCTCACCACCTTTTCCTTCATTCTCTCCTCGAAACTATGCTCCTGCAATCTCCTCGTGCCCCCACAGCCTCATAACCATCATTCTCCATTGATCTCTCCCATATTCCTTCTCTTGGTGTTTTCTATAGGAGCACTTACAGGTTCTATAGGAGAACCTACAAGAATTCTACAGGAGGGCTAGCAGTCTTCTACAGGAGGGCTAGTGAGTTGTTTTAAAGGGAGAAAACATGGGTTTTAGCACAATTCTCAGGTTGAGGAGGTAGTTTCTATGCATACCTCCATTGAATATCAAAATATGCAAGTAGTGGTTTAATTTTGAGGAGGAAATAAATCCTTTAGGTGGAGGAAATACATAACATAATTTCTGCTTATTTCTTAAAAACAACACAGTCTCCCTGTTTCTTTTTTTTCTTCAAAAATTTTTGTCTCCTTCTCTACATTTGGATTCCCAAAGAAGCATAAAAAAAATGATAGGAGGTTTTATGAGGAAGGAGCCCACCAACTCCTCTAGGCTCCATGCATATCCCCAAGTAGTGGACATATTGACAAGAGAAAATTGGATGAATTTTTGAGGAATTCCTAGGGTTTGATGAGGAAATTGCTTAAGAATTTGCCCACTCTTTGGTCCCTCACACTAGAACACATGCCATTGTCACCTTTATAGGTCTTTCCATTGATATAACCCCTAAGTTTATCAGTAGGGTCACTACCCTTCCTCTTGGATTGTCGTGGAGTAAGGATGAAAAACCAATTGGTGAGGCTACCAAGAAAAACTTCTTCCAAAACAATGAAACCCTTATAGAGGATAAAAATGGCATTAGAAGGGCTAGCATACCATATCCTTTGGATGAGGTCAGCTACCAACTAATCAAATATATTTCCTATGAGGGGAGGTACAACATTGTCTATGGTTACCATTTTAGAATCCTTCATGAATTAAGATATGGCATGGACACTCCATCCCCTCAGAATCTCAGCATCCCCTACTTCCTGCTACAGTCTCTCATTGACTCTAGCATTAAAGTTCAATCAGGGAATTCAGAGCAGCTCGCACATCATGGGTTAATTAAAATTTTAGTGGAAGAAGCCTTCCATACATTTACACTCCCTATAGCATGGGAAATCTTCCGAAACATGACAGCAAAAGATGAGATAAAACACCTAACCTATGATACTAGTCCTACAGGCAATGAGGAGGAAGAGAAACAAGGGGGAGAAGGTGAGGCAACTGGTGACATAGCAAAACAAAAAGGGAAGGAGGAAGAAACTAAGATAGAGGATGAGAAAGCTGAAGAAAAAAGTAGGAAGAAATAGAGCAAACAAAGATAGAAAGAGAAACAAAAGGAGGAGAAAAAGTGGTAGAAAATATAGAAGTGTCCCCTGAGACTCTAGAAAGAAAGGCAACAGCTACTCTCACTACCCTCAACACACCAGTTAAGCCAAAACAGAAGAGGAAGAGGCAGACTTCAATGTATTTCAAGGCTAGGAAGAGCACAAGAATCAAAACAGGGAAACCCCAGCCTTCTTCAAAAGTGCCAATTATTATTGAAGATTCACCCTTTTCCCAAGGGAAAGAATCCCCTTCCAAGGCACCTATCACATATGAAAGGGGGACTCCTAGATCCCCCCACATGGAAAGAATAGGTAGAACTATAGGACCCAAAAACATTCCTAGAGGAGGCACAAACAGTTCTACAAGAGAACCTATCAAAACTACATGAGACCCAAAATTTGGAGAAAAGGGTAGAAGGACAACCACAGGGAAAGGAAGAAGAAAGAGAGCTACAAGAACCTGATCCCCAACCCAGTCTCGGCTCCTACTATAGTCTTCTTGAGGGGCGTAGAATAATTCCACAAAAATTTGCAATTCCATTATTCTTTGAATTAGAGAAAGAAAGGATAAGGAACCATAGGTGGATGCAAATAGCCAAATCCAAAGGGGTTAAGGATATTGTCCATAAGGAGAACAAACTCAGAGAAATATGCAGAGAGTTAAGTGTTGTCAAACATAGAGAAGCACTTGCAAAAAGCCAACTTGAAATAGAAAATGAAATGCTAAGGATGCAGCTGCAAGAGAAAGAGACGCAGTTGGCATGCATGACCAGCTGGTCCATGGAGGCATTGCAATGTAGGAAACCAACAAAATCCTATGGCCTGTATCTCAAGGACCAATGGTTGCAATTTTAGATAAAGACTTTGGCACAAAGAGGCACAATGTCTTTCCAAGATTACAGGCAGTTTATGGACCTATGTGATCAAATCACATCAGAAGATAAGGCAAAGATGGTAGAATTCTACCTGCATAACATGGCCCTCACAAACATGAATGTGTGGGACCCTAATGTCAGGTTAGGGGACCTGCAACTAATGGCCATGGCCTCATGGATGAACCATGAAGAGTTAAGGGCAGCAGAATTATGAAGGTCGATGATAAAGGAGTAGAATGAGCCATTAATGATCAGAGCTGAGCCATCAGACCCCATGGCACTCATCATTACAGATAGCTTGCTTGCCAATAATCCTCAGATTACCCTTAGATATATCAGTGATCAGGCACAAGCCATTGCACATTTTGAAGATATGGAAAGGCTACTTGGGGATGAGTGTGTGCATACATATATGAGGAGATGGAACACCTTACCACACAGTCTGGAGATCAGGGAATATCATTCCCTAATGAGAATGAAGGAGGCATTAGGGAGAGTGCCAATGTATAAGTGCTCCATGAAGAGGCTGAAGGTCAATTGGATTGGCCTCAAATTGAGTCCCCCACTACTATTAGGCATGCTGGAAGGCAGAAGAGAAGAAGAAGAGAAGGAGCAGTGAGAAGAAATAGAAAGGAAGGTAAGATTTTATGATAAGGAATAGGAGACCACATTAGAAGCATGGGATGCTAGGGTGGCCACCATGACCATAAAATATGAGGAGATGGACTAAGTTGCTCAAAGGATGAGCAACACTGTCAGTAGTGGGGTGATGATGAGCCTCATAAATGGGTAATTATATAGGTTCATTTTACCTCCTAACCTAGTAAAATCAACCATTCTCTTAGCTTATTGTATGTTTTTCTAATTATATTTATGCTTATAGAGTGAGTTGAGATAGTTATGATGCCATATGGTCCAATATGTGTTTAATGTAGATTATTAATGAATTTTGTGGTCGAAGTCAAGGATCCAGTGGACAAATGGTAGCAATAACTCGAAGTGGACAAAGGATAGGACTTATAGGAGGGAGTACCCCTCATTTATTACTCCTTACTTCGAGTTCCCCTTAATTCAGCTCGAAGTACAAGCAACCAAGTCATGCATTAGCAAGTAACCGAGAAAGTGGAGGATAACTGATGGCTATCTCGAGTTTTGGGAGCCAAGTCTCCCTGATTTTAAGGAAGCTATTGGTAGCATAATTTATATAAGTAGAGAGGCCTAGGGCCTCACTAGGCTTGGATTTTTGTTGGATTTTTGTTGTACTTTTTCTTATGTAAACTCTGCTCAACTTCGAGCTTATTATTTTGACAGTTCCATGTAATCCTGTTATTGCTTTGAGAAATAAAGATGGAATACTTTTTGAGTTAGCACTGAGTTACCTTAGAAGGCTAAAGCTCTTGGGTTAGGTCCCAATCCAAGCATCCAAGCTCCTCTTTACTTTTATTTGTATGTTTCATTTCAGTTTGTAGATTAGGCTGTTGTTAGATGAATTTCTTTTATGGTCAAGAATAGGTTGTTTTTGATGATTCAATTGTTTGATTCCATTTGTGCTTTCTATAGCAGGTTAAGCAATGATAAATAAAAGATAAAAAAGTCTAGGAATAGTGCCTTGGCATCTCTTCCTCCCTCTGGGACCATGATTTAAGGCAAAGACTGTCTTGCTACTGCAAAAACACAAATTTTCCTCATTCATAGGACTTCTAATGTTCACAGCTTTTTAGTTGGTTAATAGTCTGGTTTGCTTTGCATCATAACTTTTCCATCATGCTCACTTATTTATTTACAATATTCTTCTTTCAATATTTCCTTTATTTCAATAGTTATCAGCATTTCCTTTCCTAGATCACAGTTTAGACTAGTTTGATGCAAAACTCTGTTTTTCTAGATGCACTCATTTCATTGATTTCTTAATCTCATTGGTTGACTATCACTTGTTTATGCAGTAGAGATATTCTGGTAGTAGGCCAACCTATCATCCATCACATCCTCCATCTGATCCGTGCCCTACAGTTTTCCCAAGTCTTCCCTCAATTCTGCCTTAGTTTCTTGCGTTTCCATAGAATTCCTTCCTCTCTCCTTGAGCAGATCCTATCATATTTCTCTCTCCTAATGATTATTGGTAGACCCTAGGTGCCCTAACACCTCATTCCAACCTTCATTCACCTTTTCCACCCACTCTCACACCCTCAAAATAGCCAAAACTGCTCTCGGCCTCCTCCTATAGGCCTCCTGTAGAACGATGTTTTTCCTCCTGTAGATTTCCTGTGTCCTCCTGTAGATTTTCCTATAGCATTTATTTTGAAAGCGAAGTGTGGGAAAAGCCTCTAGAAGGCCACCCGAGACCTCCTAAGACCCAACCACACCATCCTACATCCTCTCAAGTCCCAAAACCACCTTTCAACACCACCTATTCACTGCCACCTTCACAAACAATAAATCACATGCATGTCAAATTCACATAAAAATACATAAAAATGCAAAATGATGTTTTTTTTGCTCATTTACTTCCAGAAATAGCTTAGTTAGATGTTGTTTGCTTCCTTGAGTAGGTAATGGCATTATTTTCATGTTTTCCATACGGTTTTCTACAAAAGTAGGATTGGTTGGTTAATTAGGATTTACTTGGTTTGCTTTACATTTCAGTCTTTCTCCTTTCTGCAATTAGAGTAGTATCTGTAGAGTAGTCTTTCTCTCCTTTCATCACATATAGAGCTTTTTCTAGAATCCATAGAAGTTGTCTTGAGCTCCTAGTGATCTTGCGCTGGCTGACCAAGTGACAACCTGCAATAAGAACTAGTACTTGTGCATATAGCACCGTCGCTTCCAAGTTTGTTACGAACTACCAGGATGATAAGAGTAAAGTAGGTAGCCCAGGAGTTGCAGCATTATTGTTGCAATACTAGCGCTCACCACTGATAGCATGAGATACTGGCAGGTTTTTGGAAGTGATAAATAGATTGAGAGTTTTCTACAATCAAAATATGAGTTTGAGGATAGAAACATAGATTTGGAAGATGAAATAGAGAGTAAAACTAATGTACATATTAGTATAGAACAACCTATTGTTTCAGATGGTAAAATTTCTATAAATAAAATTGTACATAAAACTGAAATACATAAAGACCAGAAAAAGAGGAATTCAAAGTACTTCAACTTAAAGAGAATATTTTTCCCACAGGGCTTGCCCCTTTGGAAGATTTGTTTGACTTTAACGATGTTGCTAGAAAGACAAAAATGGAACCAATAGGAAAAAACATTTAGAAGTGCAACATAGGCACCAATCAAAATCCAAAAATCATTAAACTGTCAAAGGAACTGCCTATCATGGCTAAACAAAGGTATATAGCTATGTTCAAAGAATTCATAGATGTTGAGGGAATAAGTCCCCTAGGGCTTTGGGTCAGAACCCTATCAAAGGAGTAATCTACAGCAAGAAACATGCATACAACTTAGGCAACATGCTTAAACAAACTAACTATGGAAGGATGAACGTACCCAGATGTCCTTCGTTTGGGTAGTTCTAGCCAGGGTTCAAACCCTCTGTAACTCCTAATGATCTTCAAACCTGCAAATCAACCAATTTGAATACACATAGCAGCATATAGATAAAGAATTTTAGTGAAATCAACTTTATATCATATAAGTAGATGGTTAGTTATACATCGAAATAGTCATTCATATATAAACCATAACAATAACATCTGATGCATAAACAAAGTCAATCTCAGGAACAAGACAATGTTTCATTTTATTTTAGAAAACTATAATAAAACATGGAAAGAGTTCAGTTGAGTCTTCCTCTTCCGGCTCCAAGCAGAACCATCCTCCAGGTCTATCCAGTCCTAGTCTACAGCCTCCTTCCATAACCAATACCATGATATCTCCAACAAGTGAAAGAATATCAACACTCAAGGAAACAAGGCTTCCTGAACTTGGGGAAGTGCTTGAAGCACAGGGATACTTCAGACTTGATCAGGGGATAATCTCAGTATAGTAATTCTATCATTGCTCTCTTCCTTAAGGCCTTCCCTTTGAAGTCTTTTTATACTTCTCCCAAATTAGTTTTCTAGTTGGGAAACAGTTGGGAATATTTGCGCCACGGGCACTAATAGGTAATCAACAGGTAAAACCCATGATCTCTGCCCATAATTAAGGAAATTGAATTTTTATAAATGTTTTAACACATATACGCGGGTTGGGTATTGACTAACCCATGTGTACACGCTTTTAACACAGGGAAAAGTAGCATACAGGGAGTAAAACATTGTTTTTAAAATATTTGGATCAAGTCTCGAAGGAGGGGTTGCCCTAGCCCATAAACCAAGGATCACAAATACCAAGAGTGATATTTGGAGCTATAACAATAGATGTATTTTCTTGGAGCTATGAGGATTTAAAAGCTTATGATACTAGCATTATACAATATAAAATTCCAATCGGAGAAGACCAAAAAATATTTAAACTAAAATTGCGTAGGATAAATCCTGTCCTAATGCCCTTGGTTGAAAAGGAAATCAAGAAAATGTATGATGCTAAGATCATATTCCCAATTAGATATTCTAAATGGGTATCAAATATTGTTCCTACAAGGAAGAAAACTGGTGAAATAAGATTGTGCATTGACTTTAAGAATTTAAGCAATGTTTCCCTTAAGGACAACTATCCATTACCAAAGATGGATCACATAGTGCAAAGGGTAGTGGGTTCTAGAAGGATTTCCTTGTTAGATGGTTTTTCAGGGTATAATCAAGTTTTGGTGCATCTTGATGATCAAGATAAAACAATTTTTACTACTCCTTGGGGAACTTTCATGTATGTGAAAATGCCCTTTGGATTAATGAATGTTGGTGCTATTTTCCAGAGAGAAATGGACATTTCTTTTTTGGATGAGAATGGGCATTTCATTGTGATTTATCTCGATAACATCATTGTTTTTTCAAAGACTGATGAAGAACACCTAGCACATCAAAGAAGAGTATTTGAAAAATGTAGGAAGTGTTGTATCTCACTAAATCCCAAGAAAACATTGTTGGGTCTTGAAGAAGGAAAAATTTTAGGCCACATCATCTCCAAAGATGGAATTAGAATTGACCCCAGTAGGATTGAAGGTATCCTTAAAATTATTCATCTAGGAAACATGAAAGAACTTCAATATATTATTGGAAAAAACATTTTTCTGAGAAGATTTATACCAAATATTGCTAAATTACTCCGAAATATAACAAACATGGTCAAGAAAGACACATAAATTAAATGGAATGTGGAAGAAAAAAAATATTTTGATCTAGTCAAGCATGCATTAGCACAAGCTCCAGTTTTGATCAACCCATATTTCACAAAATATTTTATTATCTTTTCTTTTGCATTTGAACATACTATTGTTGTTGTGCTATTACAGAAAAATAAATCAGGATATGAACAACCAGTAGCATTCTTTAGCAAAGCTCTAAGAGATGCTTCCTTGAAGTATATCATGGAGAAGTAGGCATTTTCTCTAGTCAAAGCAATACAATATTTTAGAGTTTACATTTTACATTCTCATATCATTGCTTATGTGCCTAATATAGTTCTCAAAGGTATTCTCACTCAAAAGGGACTTGATGGGAAGAGAGGCAAATGGATAGTTGTGATTTTGGAATATGATATAGAAATCAAGCCCACTAAGTTGATCAAAGGACAGGGATTAGCCAAATTGATGACTGAATCAAATTTCAATGCATTAGACATCAACATGGCATTTTCTTTAGATGATCTTGAAGAACTTGTGACTCCTCCAATAGACGAAGCATATCTAAACTCCCCTTGGTATGCAGACCTTTTGTATGTTCTGTTCAATTTGAATGCTCCTCTTGGATTATCCAAAACTAAGGCCTGATTTCTAAAATTAAAAGTAGTCAAGTTTTGGATTATTGATAGTATATTATATTGGAAAGATGTTGGAGGCGTCTTACTCAGATCTTTGTTAAAGGATGATGCTGACAAATTTATGCAAGAACTCCATGAAGGTGACTGTGGAGGCCATCTTTATTAGAAAACAACTGCTAACAAAATCCTTAGGGTTAGTTTCTATTCACCTACACTTTTCTTAGATATCCATAAAATGGTAACTACTTGCCATATATTCCATATCTTTGAAGGGAAGTGAAAATTATTACCCTTGCCCCTGAAACCCATCCCTGTTGAAAGTCCTTTTCAACAGTGGGTATTAGATTTCATTGGTGAAATTCATCCTCTATCCTCTACCCAACACAAATGGATACTAACTACTATAGAATAATTTACCAAATGGATAGAAGCCATCCCTTCCAGAGCTCCTACTAATTTGGTCATCATAAAATTCCTTGAAACCAATATCCTCTCCAGATTTGGCTATCCAAGGAAACTTATCACTGATAATGCTGCAGGTTTTAAATCAAACAAGATGGTGAATTTTTGCCACAAGTAACATATCTCTTTGGGCCATTCAACAACTTATTACCCTCAAGGTAATGGGTTGGTTGAATCCTCAAAAAAAAGTTTGGCAAACATCACTAAGAAGATATTGGAGGACAATAAGAAGTCATGTCATAATAAGTTGATCTATGCATTATGGGCTGATAGATTGGTACAAAGAAATCCATTGGCATGTCCCCATTTCAATTGGTTTATGGAATAGATGCAGTTTTCCCTTCTTCCATAGGAGTGCTAGTCATGAAGGTCATTCAAGAGATACAAACTAAACCAAACGATATGCAAAGATGGATAAATCAGATAATTCAATTGCATCAATATAGAGAAGAGGTATATAATAGAACTCAGGTTGTCCAGGAAAACATAAAGAAATTTTTTGACAAGAGGGCCAAAGTTGATGATTTCAACCTAGGAGACAAAGTTCTAAAATGGGATTCAAGAAGAGAAGATAAAGGAAATCACGACAAATTTGAAAATATTTGGAAGGGTCCATACATTATTTCTACTCTCAGAGGGAATAATGCATTTTTCCTCAAAGACTTAGATGGAATGGAACTGCCAGGAGGTCCTGTCAATGATAGGATGCTAAAGAATTACTTCTCATAAGCACACAGATTTCCCTCATTCCATTGTAAATATCACAATATTTCAATGTGTTTTTCTTGAATAATTCATTTGATAAAGGCTGAAGCACACAAAGAAGGCCACAAACCTGCTTTAATGAAGTTACTACAAAAGGAAATCAGATTGAAGACAATGTAGATATGGACGACTCAAGGCTACTGATCTTATGTTCTTGACACTTCAAACTGAGAAGTTCCATCCCTAGCTGGAGCCACTATTAGGGTCTTATAATTTATAGGATGTCAAGGTGATTGAGTATATCATTTTTTTTATATTTCATATTATTCATAGTGTTCAATATTCAATTGATTTCACAAAAAAGAAGAAAAGAAAAGAAAAGAGGGTAGTAAAAAAATGAAAAAGAGAAAAAAAATGAAAAGAAAAGAAAACCCCAAATATTGTTGAATTCATACAGTCTAAGCATGATTGAAAAAATTTCAACTTCTGTTGATAGAGTAGAAAATAAAGAACTGCTAATTAGTTTAAACTTGGCAAATCCATAGCTAGGTAGAAATAAAATTGGTTCTACTGTTCAATCTGAACCAATGGGAGAGATAAGCGATAGATTAGCTTCGAAAAAAAAAAATGTGAAAAAGGGTTGATGGGCCTCTAAATTAGACATAAATTAATGCCCATTCCTCTAAATTAAACATCAATTAAGGCCTATGACCATCCTTCAGCACATTAAACCTCTCTTTTTTCATTAGATAATTTATTTTTAACTTTAATATATTCATTAGGAAGGTTTATGAATAATTGGATATTTGTGCCTAATATTATTTATTTTTGTGGAATATTATGATAATATTGGGTAGTTTATGAAGATTTGGAGGAGGAGATAATTTAGGGACTTGTTCCCTACTACAAGAGGATCACTAATAAATATTAAATCAACAAGATATTATGGAATTATGGCACATATTGTGGAAATCCAATGATTGATAAAATCTATGAATGTGTTCCACTAATCAAGGGAGTAGATCCACTAGTCAAGGGATTTTGGTGGAGAAAGCTTCCTCCATTCGTGGGGAATGATTCCTAATATTTTTTCATAAGTACCAAATCAAATTTTCCTCTAGGGAATGACTGAGAAAATCTAGGAATGTGTTCCTTGCCATTTAATGCAAATTCCTAGTATTGGGGACTAGATCCACTAATCAAGGGATTTTGGTGGCGAAAAATTCTTCCACTCATGGGGAATGATTCCTAATAATTTTTATAAGTGACAAGTCAAACTTGCCACTAGGGGGATATTTTGATTAGTGTTCTTGGGGAGAGAACTCGTATATTTGCAACTCCATTGTATTTTCTTGCAGGGATGTAATCGTATTGATGGAATAATGAAGATTGGTGTCATGTTAAGCTTCTAAAACTTGTTCTCCTCCACCGGTATATGAATTTCCTTGGGCTTGGCCATCCCAGGAACCTCAGAGCCCTTTTGTATCATTTTCTTTCCTTATTTTCATTGCTTATTCACATGCATCTCTAGTTTTTATTTATTTCTATTTCTGCATTTAGTATTAATGATTTTTCTTGTTGTAGGATTGAGTTAAATGGTTGATGTAAGTTCTTTTGTGGGATAAAAAGAATTATTTCATCCTTGGAAAAGCTTTGGAAGTTCATAGTAATCATTGAGCTGCTTGGATTAGTCTTCTTATTCCCAAATCTAGATTGTTGGACCTCTTTTTTAGCAAAGAACAGTAAATTTATGCTATTTTTTAGAGCATGCTAACGAGCTTCAATCGAGTTGGTTCCACTTGAAATAGATCACAAAAAAATTCTAGTTTATAATAAAAATTACCCCACTACATTTCCACTTTATTAGGTTAGGCATTTTTTAGATTTACTAGCTCACTAGTTCTCGAATTTCTAGATTTTTTGACTAGTAATGTTTTTCTATTTTTTAGCATGGGTTAACAGAGGTCGTTTTGAGTGATTCCAGTTGGAATGGGGACCTAAGACATCCTATTTAATAAAAAAAAATTCCCATCCAATTTGGATTTGATTTTCTTGGTCATTTGATGAATTATAGTAAATATTTACATCTAGTAGTAAATCATTATAGCATCCCGTAGGAAAGTTTGTTTTGAGCCCAAATTGAGAAAAATCATCATTGAAGCTGGGATTTGGTCTCTACTTGACCTCCATGCCATCAATACCATTTTAACCCTCTTTCTCCACACTTAGGTAAGCATTTTTCTAGTTTTCAAGAGTAGGATTTGATTTCCATTTCTTCTATCTTCAGTCTTACATTAGATCTCATCAATGTTTTATATCATTCTACAAAGTTTTCCTCATGCATGAAGTGGAAACAACTCATCAAATTTTGTTTCCTTTAGATAATTTAAATTCTTCTTGTTTGCATGGTTTTTGGGTAAATGTCAATGTTTGATGCAATGCAGGTGTTTTAGGACTACATAGAGATTTCATAGTCAGCAGCCTCATCCCAACTTCATCCACCCATGCTCCTCACTTTCTTTCAATAAACCCTCACCAATTTCATCATTTCACAAGCAAACTTCTCCAATATTTTTGAACAAATCCATCCAACTCCCAACTTTGGTTTTGAGTTTTGAAGTGGTCCTAGGAACTCCCTTGCCTCATTCCATCCACCAAACACCTTCCCTAAGATTTCCATCACCTTCAACACCCATCCTTTTTCTCTTGGCTATATCCTATAGGTTTTTAGGGGATCCTATAGGTTTTTAGGAGATCCTGTAGGAAATCCTGTATCATCATGTAGGAAACCCTATTTTGAGGCCGAATTGAGGAAAAGGCCTCTAGGAAGCTAGTAAAGGGTCCCTACTTGTCTCCAAAGCCTTCTAACCATTCACCATCATCTCCAAGCCACCTGCCACATCACCAAAAGAGATTAGCTTTCACACTTTCACATGAAAAAAGAAAAAAAGAAACACAAATTTATTTTATTCATTTACTTGCACAGAAGTACAAGGTTTGATGGTTTGAATCTGCATGCTTAGGATAGTAGGATTGCATACATGTTAACTTAGCGTTATTTTGAAGCAAATCCTCTTAGTAGCTAGTTAGAAAATGGTGTGTATTAGCATTTGATTTCAGTCTCTTTCCTTGTACTTTATTTCTTGCAATAGGTTAAGGTTCCATTTTGAACATTTCATTTTTTGGAATTAGTTTAGGATTTGACTTCAGTACATGAACTCCATTAGATCATGACAGTAAATGAAGGACACATTGTATGCTACACATATAGTGTTGATACCTCTTAAGTTTGTACAAACCCTGGGTGATAATTAAAGTCGGTAGCCTTGGGAGTTGCATCATTTTTGTTGAAATATTGAGGCTCATCACTCTTTGGCACCGTTGTTGAGCAGGTGTCAAAGTATGCATCATTTTCTTCCCTAGTTGATTCATTTCTTTATACTTCTTGCAAAAACAAAAAAAAAAATGCATTAGGCATATTTCATTTCAAAAATAGAAAATTGCATTTCATTAGTGTTTTCATTCAATCATAAAAATATATATATATATATCCAACACCAAACCACCCCCTCATTTGATCACATGGTGCATTTAGAGCCATATCACCATCCACTTTTAAAGGTAGAAGAATACGATATTGGAAATAATGTAGAAGAATTGGATGGAGATGATGACAATGAGGAAGATCCTCTCAGATTTCCCATTCAATATACTGATGTTAATGTGCACATGAAGAACATCCCTCCATATTTTCTCTCAAAATTTCATGGTGTAAGGTCAGAGGATACATAAACCTTTCTCTTTGAATTTGAAATTGTTTGTAGATCTTATGGTTACTTATTAAAAACTCAAAAACTGAGATTGTTTCTAGAAACTTTGAAGGATAGAGCTCTTAAATGGTTCATGAGTTTAGGGACTAATTCAATAAGATCATGGAATGATATGCAAAAGGTATTTCTAGAAAAATATAAAGATCACGATCTTAAGGAAGGAATATTTAGAATGAATCAAAGAGAATATGAGAGCCTTGAGGATCTAATAGAGAGGTTCATGTATAATGTTAAGAGGGCAAAACTGCATCATTTAGGATCTGACACACTAAAAACCCTCTTACTTAGAACACTTAGGGATGAGTGGATTGATATTCTTAATCTCATAAGTAAAGGTGATGTATATCAATTATCATTTGAAGAAATTTGTGAAACATGCAAACACATATCAAGAGGAAGGGCAAGAGTAAGTCAATCATCATCGAGATTGGTAAGTCAAGCTAAACTTGGAAATTTGTTGGATGACTTTAAAATATAAATTCTTATAAATCTAACCAAACAAGTAGAAATGTTAAGAATACAAAATGAGCAAAAATAAGATGTTTGCGTTGTCAATGAAGAATCACATGATGTTAAATGTTGCTCCTCATTACCAAGGTTGAAGTAAGTTCACCAAGAGGACAATGGAGAAAATCAATTTCCAATGCAACTGTGTTATGTAGCTCCCAGAGGACCATGGCAACCTATTCAACCTGATATGATGCAAGAGCCTAATTCACAATTTCATGCTTATGCACATCCACCTCAAAGTAATTGAAACACACCCTTTCCTTGGAAACATTTGCCATCTCAACCCCAAAACCAGTATTGGCAACAAGGTTGGCAGGGAACATATGGGAGCCATCCACAATATCCTCAGTATTTTCCTCAATATCCTCCATACCCAACTCCATGTTATCCCTACCATTCATCTCCACCAGAACCACAACCGCAACCACATCCATCTCAAATATCCACTCTCACTCAACAATCTACACCGCCATTTCCAAACCCACACATTGAAGTAGCTCAACCCACTTACAATGTTGAGGTACAAAACTTCCAAACATCTCCTCTTGAGCTCAATGGTATTCACCATAGCTCAGGAAGATTATTAAAAAAAAGTGATTCTCTTGATGCCCTTGAGGGACAAAATGTAGAGAAAGAAGATTTGAAAGAGAAAATCAAAGAATCATGGGCTGCACTTGATGAAGAGCAAACAATAAAATCAGAGATTGAGACAGCTCCCTCATGGTTATCATCAAGTCCTCCATGTGATCAAGAGAAAAATCAACAAAAATAGAAAGATTTGAAGGCCATAGAAGAAGAAGACATCCAAGATGATCCAAATCAGTAAGTGGACCAGGGGCATCACAACTATATTGAAATATGGTTCCAAATAGTCATTAAGTTGCAACAATACCCTCTTCTTCAAATGTGCTTGATATCATCAAAGTCAAATCATTTGAAATTTCAAATCCAGGTACGTGTCAAAGCATGCATTTCAACCCTCCGCATCATTTTGTTTGTAATATTGATGTGCACATGGCTTGATTGGAAGTATTCTTATACTTGAAAGTGATTTTGTTTTTTAAGTAGGGTAGGGTAGAAGAAAAAAAGCAAAATGGTGAAAAGAAAGAAAAAAAAAAATCTCAAGTGAAAACCTCCTTGGAGGCACCTGAGATTGGCTCATTTATTGAAAACCTCCATGAGGTAGTCAATGGGTTGGAAAAAAAAGAAAAAAAAGAGAGAAAAAAAAAATCCTAGGTGAAAACCTTCATTAAGGCACCTGGGAAAACCTACTAGTTGAAAACCTCATTGAAGCAGCTAGTAGGCCTAGAAGAAAAAAATAGAAAAATAAAATAAAGAAATCCTTCTCCATGCATCTCTTTGATGAATGCATGTACTCTCCAACATCTGCAAGCAACAAGAACAAGTTGGTACCAAAAGGGAAATTGATCAAGCCTAGTCAAAACAAGTCAAATTTTTACTTTCTCCTCCTTTGCTCAAATGCTCCAACAAGGCCAAGGCCATGCCAATCCATCACCCTCATCTATTTCCACCATACACCCATCATTCTCAAGTTTCTACCATTCAATTTTCTTCTTGTCCTGAAAAACTACAGGATACAAAAATACATAGAGCAAAAAATTGTTTTTTCCATAACTTGAAAACCATATATCTATTTGCCAAGCTATTTCAGGGGGAGATGCATATGGATGATGGTGACATGCTAAAGCAGTTTCAGCAAATTCTAGTGCACAATTTGCGAGAAATCAACCTCCATCACCTACAGTCATTTTCACATTTTCTCAATATCCGTGCATCCATTTAAAAATTTGTTTCATGGGGAGATGCATAGAAATGATGGTAACATGCCCAAGCAATTTCAGAAAATTCTAGTGCATGGTTTCCAAGAAATTGGCCTCCACCTTCATACATTTTTAGTTTTTCTCAAGACTCGTGCATCCATTGACCAAAATGCTTGTACAGGGAGGTGCATAATGATCATGGCAACATGCACAGATAGTTTAAGGTCAATCCATTCTACTGTTTGGGAGATATGGACAAAACAAGTCATTGACTTGAAAAACCTACAGGATTCCCTGAGATCCTACAGGATACAGAACAACACCTACGGGATTGGCAATGAGCAATTTTAAAAGGGAAAAATAGAGGTTGGATTCATCAAGTAGTGATAAGGAGGTAGAATCCATCAACATAGTGAGGATTCATCAGCACCCTCCTATACTACAGATATTCAAAGGCGCAATTGTATGGATTTATTTAAAAAATTGAGGGGATATGATAATGAAGTAGTCAAATATTTGTAGTCAGCTTCAGCATGGAGATCCAACAGTCAAAGAAGCTCCTCTAGAGCTTAGCAGCAGCATTAGGATCATTAGCATCACCATCCAACACCTGCACATCAACATCAACTCAACAGCAGCATGCATGTCTCTCCAACAACCATCAGGTAGGTACAAGTTTGCAATATTCTTGACCTCTTCTCTTGAGCATATTATAGTTAGAAATTTGTTTCCAATGAATGATAGATGAGGTTTTATAAGCTAAGGATGGTTCAGTAGTCACAACCACCTTCAACTAGTTAATCACAACTCACTTCTTCACTCATGCAATGTTGAAAAGTCAAATTATGAAGCATGATGATTTCAAGGAATGAGGATAGTAGTTAAAAGAAGATTTTTTTGCAAAGGCCAAGTCACCACAACACTCCAAGCCCTCCATCCACTTCATATTCACTATCTATTAATCATTCATCCATCCCATTTCATTCTTGATAAAAAAAAAAGAAGAGCATCCTCTCCATTTTCTCAAACCTAGACTACTCCCTTTGAGCCCTAGCATCATCATCCAATGCCTCTTCATCATTTCACTCCCATATAGTTAGAATACCTTGAAAGAGGAGGAGTGACTACTACAAGAAGGCTAAATGTTGCTAAAATAATGAAGAAATGAACAAATTATGCTAAACCCCAAGATGGAAAAGCTTAAAAGAGACCTAATCAAAATAGAAAACTCCAAGGCCATTAGGCAATCATCTACGCCACAAGAGAGAAGAAGAAGGCAACAAAAGGAAATGAGGAATTCACCATGAAAACAGAACTCAAATTGATGTGATAAAAAGAGGGTATCCAAGAGGTCTCTAATCTCTTTCTAGCTTTTTTCCAAGGCCTAAAAGATGTTATAAAAATGGGAGAAAGGCATGGAAGTCAAGTAAGGGTCTTCCCTAACATCATACTATCATTTATGCTCAAAATTGGTTTCCTGTAGTTTTAACATGGTTTCCTATAGTTTTTGTTGGAATTATGGCACAGGTTTGGAGCTATGGCACAGGTGTTGTCCTTGATGGCAACTCTCTTTGGTAACAGATCTCAGTTCAGGCACTCAGAAAGAAGAAAAAGACATATACGCAGGTTCATCTAGATGAAGAGCGATACACGTGAGTTATCATACAAAAGCGCGTATATGTTGGGGACATATTTTTTGGTCCATGTAGTTAGTTCTTGATTTGAACCTATGTTTGGACATGCTCTCGTCCAGATATGTTGATCCCTAGTTTTTTGGGTTCATGTAGAAATGTTATGGTTTTTGGATCATGGTATTGAGGAAGGCCTAAGACTATAGAACGAGAGGGAGAATCATGTGGCCATGGAGCATCGAATTAATTAATTGAAGATCTGATAAAGTGCTAGAGCTGGTATATTGGTAATTGGGTTATGATGCAGATCTGGATCTGAATGAAGGAGGAACCTTAACGCAAAAGGAAGGATAAGTTCTATTGATGGGTCATAATCTTTAAGCTTGAATGATAGTATCTTTGTATGATTTTGATCTGCTAGATGTGGCGCTTGCTTGATATACAAGTCTAATAATCTGGGTTAATTAATGATTGAATATTTGAAAGAGTGAATTATCATTTATAGATCTGTACGTAGGTTCAGTGAAGCGAAGGTACGTATACACGCAAGTTCTGGGAAGTAAAGTAGCGTATACGCAGGTTGTTCCATACGCAGAAGCGTATGCACGCAGGTTTCAGGCTGTTAAAGTAGCGTATATATTTTGAGTTGTGATCTTGCTGCTTCTGTTTATTGCTACAGTGTTCTGGGTTCAGATCTTGGTGTGTGGTTTCTGGTACTGTGTTTTGGGTACAGCTGTCAAAGAAGTATCTACTTGATTCAGATCTAATTAGTGAAAAGGAGATTGGTTGATTCTTAATGATTGATTGATGCTCATGGATCCAGTCTGAAAATTTATGAAACGTGGTCCCTGGAAGAAAGAGAAGGTTGTAGCCTTCTGTAGGCCAGCACCTACGTACTAGTATCT
>APFE030160105.1:0-36761 GCA_000404065.3 Pinus taeda
AATATCTATCTTAACTAATTTATGTCAATATGGAACTCATATATAGAGAGAAAATATGCTAAAAGAAAATATTTTAATCTTATTTATAATTAAATATTCATCTTTTTTTAAATTGGTTTGTCTCTTTGCACTCAATGCCTATAATTAAATATTCAATTTCCATTGGAAACTGAAAATTAAAAGATAAAATAAAAATATCAAATATTTGCTAATAAGAATAATACAAGGGACATGTGTAATTTATTCATTTTTTAATATAAAACTAATATGTGACATCTAAAAATATTCACAATATTAAAAATTTCAATGTAATTGATGAATAAAATATTAATACTTAAAAATATATTAATAACAAAAATAATTATTTTAATGTTCATGATATAGTTCAGATAAATATTCATGGACATTGTTGATGTAAAAGCGTGTGAATATCACTATGTAGTATATTTGTTTTAGAAAGAAAATTATATTATATATACTTATATATATATTTATATTATTATATATATTAATATATATATATCTATGTATATATATATATATATATATATAAAACCAATTGAAAAAAAATAATTTTTTATAGTTAAAACCATTGGAAAATGTCTAAGTATTTTATTATTTTGGTCCATTTTAAGTATATATTTTTTGGTCATTTCTTTAAAATTTAACAAAAACTTTTGAAACTATAAATTTAAGTTATCTTTACTTCATTCAAAATACAAATTAAAAAAATTCACAATTATTATAAAAAAAATATTGATTTTTTTTTTTTAATTTTACACCTTAAAAAAATTACAACTAACCAATAATTTTTTAAAAACCTAATAAGTTAAACCTACACTTATTATAACATAGCTTTTCAAAAACATGCTAAATTAATGCCTAAGATGGACCTACACATCACCTATTAAAACATAGATGTGCTGATAACTTTCTCCTGTGCAGCTTGTTTTTCTATTCGGGGCATAAGAGATGGCATAATGATTTTTCTTTAAATGTTTTTGTGTTTTTATTCGGAGCATAAGAGATGGCATAGTGATTTTTCATTAAATGTTTTAGATACCTGTTTGTTTCTATTAGAATATTCAACTATTTCTGCAATGGGCCCGATTCTATCCTGCAAAGATCACAACATCACTTGTACGGGCCAAATATAAAGGGAATGCTCTATGATTGCACAGCATCTTGCTACACTAAAGCAGCAACAACAATAAGGAACTTTGCAATCAATAGAGCGAGTTAAAGTCTTAGAACGATGATGAATAATTCACACCACCACTTTTATTGCACAGGAGAATCTGTTCATGTGATTCAACTGGAAAGTTTGATGTGGTCGAGAACCTGGATTCGCATTTGGATTACTCAAACAGTTTTGGATTATTCAGGTTTGGAGACCTGCAAATTGGATTTATCAGTTTTGGACCATTCTGTTTTGAAAAACTGTAATTTGGATTTATCTGTTGTGGACACTCTGGAGAATTTGTGGTTGGAATTGCTGCGTAAAGTAATTCACATTGAATAGAATGGACGATATGACAGAGCGAGTATGGAATCAAGTTCGTTATCCAATAACATAGATGGATCCAAAGAAAAATATCATGTGATTGATTAGATAAATCACCCATCACGTGGAGTCTATTTGGATTGTTTGGAATCGACAAACAACGTTTGGCATTATGGACCACATGCTTGCGATGTAAATGGGTGGAGTGCTAAATTGAAACATATTGTCAACTTCATAGTTTCTGAAATTTTCAGAAGCAATTTCTATCAACATGAAAACTTCTTGGAAAAAAAGCAGGAAACGAGAGATGAACAATAATAAAATTTTCGAATCAACTAGAAAGAAATAGATCGGATTAAATTTATTTGGGTGCAATCATTGCCGAGAGGTACGTTTATGGTTTTGATAAATTTACGGACGATTCTATGTTTGACGGATAGCATGTTTTAGGCAAAAATATTATTATTACGTGATAGGTTAATATATACTGCAGTTTGATGGAACGTTTTACATTGAATGGTGGGATAATTTTTACCTGGTATGTTGTTTTCTAATTCTTACCTTTTAGCGTTAAAAATTTCAGAGATTAACAGCATCACTCGAAACGCATCATGGACATTTTTATCACCGCTACTTTACCATTCTGTTGTCAAACTGGATTGACCAAAAGAAGCAAAAGCATCATCATCCTTTGTCCATTCTCCAAACAGAACACATTCAGCTTTTATTGTCGATACGTATCAGAGTTTCACCAGAAACAAGTTAAGAAGTGTGCTAGCTAGAATCGTTATTGCACATATTGTTTATTTCATGATTACCTTAAATTTCATACTGTGAAAAACTTGGTTGGTTTTTTTTCAATAGCTTTAATTATGATTATAAGGTCATGTATGTTTTGTTATCAGGTGGTGAATTTCGTGTAGTTTATTGTTTATCTTTGTTCCAGTCAGATGGAGTGAAGTGGTCTTATGATGGAGTGAAGTGGAGTAGTTTAAAGTTAAAATGAGGAAAGGTTGGTATGACTTTTTTTAAAGTAAATGGTTTGATTAAATTTTAAGAATACAAATACATATATATATATATAAAATTTATGGCTAGACAAAGAAAGGTAGTGGTTGCATGTTGGGATGACAATGTAAAGTATTTTTATGGTGGTTAATTATATAAGAGTTATAAATGCCAATTATAAAATTACATAAGTTAATGGTTCAAAGGCCTCCATCTTTAAGGACATAGTTACAAAAGGATGTACATACTTGAAAGGGATCTTCCAAAAAGAGGAGAATATAAATATTGACAAGATTCTCCATATGACAAAATTCTTATTTAGGTTTGTTGATAAAGAAGAAAACCTGGACCTTATCAGAGGAGATACAAATGAGGAGATTGAAATGGTCCTCAAGAGTTTTCAGCAAGATAAGAAACTAAGGTTAGATGAGTTGAGTATTGAATTTTATGTCGCCTGTTATGACTTATTGAGGAAGAATTGAGTGGTATTATTAAATATTCTAGATTAAATGGAAGAACCCTAGCCTCCTTTAACTATGATTTCTTGACTTTGATCCCTAAATTAGACTCTAAAGATTCCTTTGACAAGTTTCTACCTATTTTACTCTACAAGATCATCTGGAAGAGTATTCTCTCTCAATCCATGAATAATTTGGCTTCTTAAAGGATAGTCAAATTCATAATGCCATAGGATTTGCCTAGGAGGGCCTTCACTCCCTCCAGATTAAAAAATAAAAGGCCATCATCTATAAAGTGGATTCATTTAAATAATTTGATAGAGTAGACTGGTCAACACTAAGTTGTTGCTTCTCCATATTCGATTTAATACATAGTTTGTAGACTAGGTATAGAGTTACATTAGCTCTTCTTTAATGGCCCTCTTAAGAAATTGTTTCACATCTCCTTTGTCATTCCATAGAGAGGGATTCATCAGGGACGACCCATAACCCCTCTTCTCTCTCCATTAGCTACAAAAGCTTTAAGAAGAGCCATCTAGGATGCAAAAATAATTCACTTACTCAAAGGTAGCTATCACTTACAACTGCTCTCTCACAAACTTGTTATTTGTTAATGATATCATTGTCTTTTTGGCCTTGCACTTTGGAATTATGCAAGCTATCAAACACAACTTTAACACTTTCTCAACGGCTTCCAGAATGCAAGTGAATCAAGAAAAAGGCATCCTTGTTAGATGTGGATTAGATCAGTTGACTCAAAATTCTCTAAAACTTCCGCCTCCCATTTGGAGGCCCATTGAAATACTTGGGTTCTATACTAAAATTAAAGAACTACAGAAAAGAATATTAGGCTTGGTTTATTGCAAAATTTTGCTGAAAATCCATGGTGAAATAAATGGCTATCATGAGCAAGTTGCTTATTTTTATACAAAAACTTGTTGGAAGGCATCCATGTGTATTTGACATGGATTCCGAAGGGAATCATTAATATAATAAAGTAACATTCTCTACGATATGTCTAGGCTAGTGAGAAAAACAATACTTATTTTTTCCTTGCAACTTGGTCCTCCATTGCATTTCCAAACGCTCTAGGGTGTTGGAGTCTTAAAATATGCATTGGTTTTCAATGGCTCTAGCAGTCGAAAGACTTTGAAGTTGATCAATGGCTACTTTGAAGTTGATCAATGGCTATGGCTTATGGGACCATGTTATGGAGAAAAAATATATCTCCTATGAAGGTGGCAGAGAATGAATAAATAGTATGGAGTGCCATTATTGATTGCATAGAACTTATATCCTCTCATCTCAGATGGAAATTAAGCGACATATGAAAACTCTAATTCGAAAACACCCCTAGGCTAGCAGTAGGGATGCACACATTTTATCAAAACAACTCATACATTCTCTAAACTCCCAGGGACTATACTACCTGAACTAAGTTTCACATAAATTGGATACATGGGTCCTCAACCATGAAATATGGATTTGAGATCCATCATTATAATATTCCAACTTAAGAATGGACTAGTTGCATGAACTCTTTGTGTCAGATGTTTATCTCTCCTTCCCCATCTAAGGATAACTTGGCCTGACCATTGGCCCCCTCTAGTAGATACAATTCAAAATGTAGTTTCCTTTGTCTACCTCAAAAGGAGATCAACCCCCACCCTATCAGTGGTGGCAAAAAATTATTTAGAATCTTTCATGTCATCCCAAATCCAAGTTATTTATGTGGTTTCTTCTTAATAACAAATATCCCACTAGGGAGGTGTTAAAAAAAATACATTGGCCCTAGTGGTTATTCACTATGCTTACAAGAAGAGGAATCCACTCATCATCTTTTAATTTATTTCCCTTTTACACAACAAGTCTTGAAAGAAACTCATTTTTTGGTGGATGATCAATTCTCTTGGAATGGTCCCATAGTGAGTGATTTCTTCCTTGATTGACTTAATAAAGATTCATGGGAGTATTTAAAATAACTTCTTCTTGTGGTTTGTTGGGAAATATGGTTAGAGAAAAATGTTGTAATATTTGAGGATCAATGGAACTCTTATATCGGAGTGGTATTAAATAGTTTGGTTCCCTTGAAATCTTTTCTAGAAAAGCTTCACTCTATTACAATGAATCAACATCCTTAAACCATTGTTTAAGTGGATAAGCCATGGGCCTTTTTTGATGGCATTGCTGACACAAATCACCCTTGGGGTGGTTAGGGATGGGAGAAAATTATGAAATTATGACAATCATTTCTTCTCCTTTGTGTGCTGCATTGAATCTACAACAAGCAACTATGTTGATTTATTTTCTCTCAAATTTATTATCTAATTGATTTTTTTTAACATAAGTGAGACAAATATCTATGGCTGCTCCTTGAACATGATCAACTAGATGAATGGGGAATCAAAGATAAAAAATCATACTCTCCTTCTTCTGTATCAAAACATCATTAACAGGGTCAAGAATTTCTCAGATGTCTCCCTCTCTCATGTATTAAGCGAACAAAATCAGGAAGTTGAGCTCCTTCCAAAAAGAGGACTAGGACTGGCTGAGGGCCAACGGGATGTTAAAGATAGCATGGAAAGAATGCTCTCCGTTCTCTAGCTCCACCAATTTAAATAACTAATCTTTTTTTTTCAGTAGTGCCTCATTGTTTTGATATGTACCTTGGGAATTCGTCACTCCAATAGTTTTTTTTTCAAATTATATATCTTGTAGGGATAATATCTACATTCTGATTGAGGTATTATTCTCTTTTCTTTACGAGGACACATAAGTATTTATCATACATAACATATTCTAATTGAAGTATTCCTCTCCCTTCTTTATGAGGACACATAAATATTTATCATACATAGTACTATTGCATCTCTTTGTTTTTCTTTCGCATAGGTATGGAGGTAGCTCAAGATAGATATCAAGGCTTATATTCAGACCATAGTTGGTTGATAGACAATTTATTTTTTGGTTGGATAAAATAGAATTTGGTAACTAGTTTGATGAAGGAAGAAAATCATGTGCTTTTAGAGCTACCTTTTTCAGATTTATTGTGCAATAATGGATATCAACAATGGTATTCCTGTTGCTGAGATATTTGCAATTCCACTAGCATCTATGATGATTATATTTTGCTAAATCATAATGAAACACTATGAGTTATTTGTTTGAAATATGTTTGTGTTGTGTGTGTAGGCATGTGTAATTAATTATTATTAGTGTATACTTCTTCTTTCAGATCCATCATATTGATATTTTTTTTCCAAAGTTTCAATCTAGCTAGTGAGATTCATCATGAGGAGAAAGTAAGAAATCCTCTATTATATTGCTTATTTTTTACTGTGTTTCCTACTATGTATTATTGTTTTTCATAGATCAATTATATATATATATATATATGAATGCATTTATATCTTACTACCTTTATCACTACAATCTTATGAGATAAATCCCATTATATACTTGTGCCTTTTAACTAACTCTAGGGTGGGTTTCATATTGTAATGTTTTTTACCACTTGCAATCTTATCCCAAAACATTGTTTATTGTATACCTAGATGTTCTTTATATTATTTTATTTCTTTTCACATTTCTTTAGGACGTGTTCTTCCATATTTTTAACATACTTAGATAAAACAAGATATTTTATATTTTCCTACATTAATCCTTTTTATTAATGTAGGCATAATAATATTTTCTAATATTTTCTACTCATTTTTATGCCTTTTTACTTTTTATAATTCTTCAAGTGAATTAGGATTAATCCAACATTATTTCAATTTATTCTAGATGTTTTTGGATTTCTCCTCTTTCATTAGATATTGGTCCTATTTCTTCTCATATAGATATTTGAAGAAGTGAAATTTGGAGTTTCATTGAACTACTTCCATCAGGTTGCTTTGTCAATCACATTTCTTTAACAAGTTTTCATTGTTAATCCTTTTCTTGCTTAGGATTTAGTTCTTGCTAGCTTAACTTGAAATCCTTTAAAAAAAAGTTCATATTCCTGCCACATTTTCCAGGTAAAATGAAATTAACCATAACCAAGTGCTTGTAGGTGACTCTAGATTTCTAATGTAAAAGGAATATTGACTCAAAGTGATTCCCTGCTATCTCCTTTTGCTTAATTTTTTCTTGGGTACAGTTTGATTCTATTCAAATTTCTTTTGAGAGATCTCAATCTATCACACAATAGCTGGAATTCTACATGGAAGTAGTGGTGTTCAACTTCTAATTACTATTTTAGTATTAATTGAACTCTATTGAACCTCAACCACAAAAAGTCATTTGAAAGTATAAAAAACAATTCCTTGAGTAGTTGAGAATATGGATATCCATACAAACTTATTGTTTCTTACAAATTGAATATTCAGATATCTAAACTCTTTATATATCCTTGAGAATATGAATATATTTTGGTATGAATACCTATTTTAGTTTAGGTGTCACTTTAGTTCAAATGTATCTAATTTAATTCAAGAATTAAATGTTTGAATCATTTTTATAATTTTTTATTTTTTGACTTGATGGAATGTACCTACAATAGATAGGGGATCTCTCGACTGTAGAATCCCACTGACATTCTACACCTCTTGGTTTAAGAGTCCCATCGGGTATGTGGGCCTCACCTCCATCTCGTTGATTAAGATTGTGCTTCGGAAAGTTAAAAGTGTGAACATAAAAAAAAAAAAAAAATTCAAGAAATGAAAGTAGGTAACTAATAAAAATCCAATATATTGGATACCATGAAAAGTAACAACATAACCTCAAAGCATGAACCTCAACAAAACTAGAATTAGCAAAGATTCAAATTAGATCCAAACATATGTAAAGATAAGATTATGAATCATGAATAAATTTGGGATTAAAAACCATGTGCAAGAATGAGTGAGTGTACAACCATACATTGATACATTGATAATTTTAGTGAAATAGTTTATCAAAACAAGCATAAGGTAAGCACATCATATACCATCCATTCATCAGAAGAGGAAATCCCACAATGCATGATAACACAGAAGGAGAGATTACGCAAAAGTTCAAGGAACTTTAGAAAATTACCTTGAGAATATCCATAGCACCATCACATGAGGCATCCATGAAATCCATGATTGGAAATAAAAAATTCCTTCTTGCATTCACCAAAAGGTCTCTTTGTTCACCAAAAATATGAAAAAAGAATAAGTCCAAAGCCAAAAATCCTTTACAATATGTCATGAGGACATATTTATAGAAAGAGGGGTGACCTCTCATCTACCCTATGGCTATTAAGCTACCTCACGATATTTCACATGTCTATGAGAGTCTACATTATTCTAGTGTCTATTCTATTATGCACATGTTACATGCATGTGACTCCTCTATTCTACCAATCTAATAATAGACAAATTTGGGACATCAAGATGTAACTCTTGCATGAGATAGTAATGCTAAATATTTTACTCTATTCTTTTCTCTGACCACCTTCATCTACTCTTCCCCATATATGTGAAGGAAATCCAGGGCATCTGGTAATAATGTGTTCTATTTTGTAGGAATTTGCAGGGTAGGTTCCTTAGATAAAACACCAAACGACACCGCTCAAAAATAGATCACTTACTAGTATTCTTGACATTTTTAAAACCCTCAAAGAGGGAAAGAGTCCATAGCCTGAGCCAACGCAGTCACTTCAAGTAATTTATTAGGAGTCCCATCCAGTATGTGGGCCCAATCGCCATCTCGTTAAGTAAGCTTGTGTTATGGAAAATTACAAGTGTTAACATAACAAAAAAAATAAAAATTCAGCAAATGCAGGTAAGTAACCAATAAAAATATGATATCGTTGATACCATGAAAAGTAACAACATAACTTAAAAGCATGAACCTCAACAATATAAGTGTTAGCAAAGATTCAAATTAGATCCATATATATGTAAAGATAATATTATCAATCATGAATAAATTCATGATTAACAAACATGTGAAAGCATGAGCAAGTGTACAACAATACAATGATAACATTAATGAAATAGTTTACCAGCACAGGCATAAGGTAAGCACATCATATACACTCCATTCATCACAAGAGGAAATCCCACGATGCAAAATGACACAAGAGGAGAAAGTACAGAAAAGTTCAAGGAAATTTAAAACATTAAGTTGAGAATATCCATAGCACCATCACATGAGATGTCCATGAAATCCATAACTCGAAATAAAAAATTACTTCTTGCATTCACCAAAAGATCTCATAGTTCACAAAAAAATGCAAAAAGGAAAGTCCAAAGCCAAATGTCTTTTACAATGTGTCATGAAGACATATTTATAGAGAGATTGGTGACCATTCATGCACCCCGTGAGTATTACGCCACCTCATGATATTTGAAATGCCTATGAGAGTCTACACTATTCTAGTGTCTATTCTATTATGCACATGTTACATGAATGTGATTTCTCTATTCTACCACTATAATAATAGAGAAATTTGGGACATCAAGATGTAACTCTTGGATGAGATAGGAATTATAACTCTTATGCTACTGCTATGCTCTAGCCACCTTCTACTACTCCTGCTCGTGTCTGTGAAGGAACTCCAGGGTGTCTGGTAATAGAGTGTTCTATTTTACCTTCATTTGGTTTGATAAAGTCATAAAATTGGTATACATCCTCACTAGTTCTATCACATACATAGTAATTGTATCATTCATCACCTATAAGTATTCCATAGTAGAGGAATGTTTGAAGGGATTGAGAAAATATTGAATATCTTGGAGAACCTCTTCCTCTGGCCTCACTTCACCATCTCTCCTTATAGATGGTACTTTGTGTACTTCAATAACTAATTCTAGTCCACTCAACAAATGTTAACAAGAGGTTGATACTCTGTCTATATTCTTTTCTAGTTTATCTTGTGATTGGACCTTCATACAGATTTGGATCATGTCATTTTCAGTAGTTATCCAATTGTTTTTAGGTAGAATTTTTGGTTCATTTGGATATTTGGTAGCCCAATCACATATGTTTTTGGTAGTTATGATGGCTTTTTTGAGCATATGTGTCTCCTCTTGAGTTTTAGCATGCATGATTAGGAATGTTTCTATAGTTTGATGTCGCTTCAACATCTCTCCATAGACTATTGTCATAGCCTCTTCTAATGTCACTACCACTTCCTCGATGGAATTTTGTAAATCTTTTTTTCTTGAATGGGATAAGCACTAAACCTAATTATCCTCTTCTTCTTTCTCAGATCTCTACTTAGAAGTTTGAATCATGGCTTGAAGTTCGACAACTTTTATTTTTAGTCTTCCCTTGTTTACCTTTCTTTTTAGTATTCCTAGGTTTGATTGTACTCTCGAGGACAATTCCTTTCCTTGTTAGCGCTAAAATGGGCTTGGTTGGGTTCTTGGTGTAACACTTTATTTCCTCCTACTATAGTTTCTTTAGTTCTTCTTCATACTACTACTTCTGAAGCTCTTCTTTCTACTACTATCCTTCTCTTTGTTCATGTTTAAGCTCTTCTTCACTCTTCCTCTTGATCTCTTCCTTCTTTGCTAGCTATCATTGCATTCCTTTCCTACAAGGTTTCTTCTTCTTCTTCTTCTTTGTCCTCTCCCTACTTATCCATTGGGTCTTCGTGATGACTATTCTTTTGCTTTTGTTTTCCCTCCTTCTTTTGCTCCTCTTTATTTCTCTCAAGCAAGGTTTCTCTACCCTGTAGGCTCATGCTTTCTTGGGAATTATTTGTTTATTCATCCACCCTTTCTTGTTGTTCACTTGTTCCTATTTTTGTAGTGCAATTATACCAGTTTCTAATGTTATCTTCATTATTTTTCTAGGTATGGATGTAGGACCAATTGAAACCTACCTTCTCACAATATTCCACTATAATTCACCTTAGGCCATACTTGCGGTGGTGTAGATCCAAAAAGAAGATACCTTTCATTTGTTTATCTTATGCTTTAGTCTCTTTGAAATTCTCAAGGGTATATTCTCTAATAGTCAAAGGGAATGTATGCCATGACTTTTTCTTGCCTTGGACTAATGTCTTCAAGAACCCTATAGTTAACTGATAGTAGACTTCTTGTGAAAGGAATTTTTGTGTCACTAATGTGGGAAGATCACGAGAGGGCTTATAGGAGATGAAGACCTTAATGAGTGTTGTCTCTCCGATGGGGAATGAATTTGCTACCTTGGAGATCATTTATTTAGCGCTCGTAGACATATAAGGAGTATCTTCCCCAAAGATCATAAGATACAAAAGGTAAATGAATCACTCAAAATTATTCTCATGTGTACCTTTGTAGTCAGTACCCCAAATCATTTTATAATGAATGTGCACACATTTTAACATATCCAGGGTCCATTTTTAGCCCCATCCCTCAAACTGACATTTTGAACACATTGAATCTAGAAGTTATGATGCCTTATAACACTATGGTTGTTCATATTGCTCAACTATATTTATTTATTAGATATTTGAATTAAGAGTCGATGCCAAAATAGTTGCTCAATTAAAGATAGTTCCTCTAGTAGATATTGTGTACATGATAGGGACCCATGTTCCAAGAGAAGTGTTAATGTCTACCTTGACATATAATCTGTTTTGGCTTCCATGGGCTGATAAACGTTTCTGAGGCCCTCTGTTCTATACACCTCATCTTCCTTGACTCTAAACTTGGAACCACCATGGTTTTAGAATGTCTTTACGACAACTTAAAATATGATAGGAAATTAATATTGAAGAAATCTTCTCACTTTAGTAGCTTATAATAGGAAATAATATTAATGGTATTAGATAAGTGATGACGTCACCTAAATTGTTCTTGATCACCCAATGGCCTTCCTATTTGTGCTACAATATACAATCTATGGTCTCGGTGAATGGGAATACTGGTGGGTGTGTTCCTGTTAATTTTTCAGATTGTTCTATGTTGTGTCAATAAATTTAACCCAATTCAATAATTCAATTAGCAATATTTTCTATTATAATTAGTCTTTCCATTCATCAGTAGTAATTTAAGATATAACAATAAATGCAATGACAAAGGAGATAATCAACACATCAACAAGAGACACAAAGTTTGTAATGACACCTCCCCTCATATCTACCCACCTTCACCAAATTACATGACGTAAACATAAGATGAGGGGCTATTTTGACAAGACTCAAACTCCTAGGCAACCTTAAGGAAATGGAGTTGACGTGAAAGACCTTACTGGCTTGCCTCAGGTGCCCTAGACCCTCCAAGATTATCCCAAACCCTCCAGGAGTCCATCCCCTAAGACAACTCGACTTTTCCCTAAATTTCACCCTGAGACGCTCCCTTTCCAAGGTATCCATGCGATTGTGGGTTCTAGTCACTCCCATGAGCTCGTATTAGTGTGATCGTTGACTTTTCATGCAAGTGTTGTGCCAACGACTGCAAAATTTAAGTCTATTTTCCAAGGTTGGGGCTAAGCATTTTCCCAAAAATCTATGTCACTTCTAGAATTCATAAAATACATAAGGTCAATGATTGTAAAACCAAAAATTGACATCAAGACTAGACCTGACCACCACTAATTAGGATTGAAATTCCATCAAAATCTTGGTAGATATGTAGCCTACAGGTCATGAGTGCAAGTGTGAATATAACAGACTGAAAACTCATCTGAGACTTAACAAGAAGGAGAACCACCTTCTCATGTTAGTTGTATTAACATCAATTAGGTCTTACATCCATTATTATTTTAGTTAGAAGTAGAAAAATGAAAAGAGTCCACCTTCTCATGTTAGTTGTATTAACATCAATTAGGTCTTACATCCATTATTATTTTAGTTAGAAGTAGAAAAATGAAAAGAGCCATGACTGAGAACTCTCATATAGCCATGCTTATAATGAGCATATAACCATATCAATAACAATAAGAGAACACCCATTAAATCCAAATAATAACAAGTACATTTACCAATCAAAAGCATTATAACTTAGTTTTCATCAAACATAGGCAAGAGCCAACAAGGTTTCAGACTTCCATGTACCACCCGACCATAGACATGGCTAAACCAAATATTTATTTCATCCAGCTACCCCATGGCATATTCCAAGCATGAATGTGGGATTTCATGGATAAACCAATCCAAAACAACCAAGGGAATCTAGAGATCAATTTTCTTTAAAATTCAACAAAAACTTTTTCACATTATAAATTTAAGTTATCTATATAATATTCAAAAATACAATTTAAAAATTCCACATTATATAAGAAAAGAATTATTGATTTTTTTTTTTAATTTACGCCTTGAAAAAATTGCAACTAACAAATAATTTTTTAAAAACATACTAAATTAATGCTTAAAATAGACCTACACTTGTTATAACATAGCTTTTCAAAAACATGCTAAATTAATGCTTAAGATGGACCTACACTTCACCTATTATAACACAGATGTGCTGATAACTTTCTCCTGTGCAGCTTGTTTTTCTATTCGGGGCATAAGAGATGGCATAATGATTTTTCTTTAAATGTTTTTGTGTTTTTATTCGGAGCATAAGAGATGGCATAGTCATTTTTCATTAAATGTTTTAGATACCTCTTCGTTTCTATTAGAATATTCAGCTATTTCTCCAATCGGCCCGATTCTATCCTCCAAAGATGACAACATCACTTGTACCGGCCAAATATAGAGGGAATGCTCTATAATTACACAACATCTTGGTACACTAAGCAACAGCAACAATAAGGAACTTTACAATCAAACGATGATGAATAATTCACACCACCCGTTTTATTGCACAGGAGAATATGTTCATGTGATTCAACTGGAAAGTTTGATGTGGTCGAGAACCTGGACACGCATTTGGATTACTCAAATTTTGGCACAGTTTTGTATTATTCAGTTTTGGAGACCTGCAAATTGGATTCATCAGTTTTGGACCATTCTGTTTTGAAAAACTGTAATTTGGATTTATCTGTTGTGGACACTCTGGGGAATTTGTGGTTGGAATTGCTGCGTAAAGTAATTCACATTGAATAGAATGGACGATATGACAGAGCGAGTATGGAATCAAGTTCGTTATCCAATAACATAGATGGATCCAAAGAAAAATATCATGTGATTGATTAGATAAATCGCCCATCACGTGGAGTCTATTTGGATTGGTTGGAATCGACAAACAACGTTTGGCATTATGGACCACATGCTTGCGATGTAAATGGGTGGAGTGCTAAATTGAAACATATTGTCAACTTCATAGTTTCTGAAATTTTCAGAAGCAATTTCTATGAACATGAAAACTTCGAGGAAAAAAGGAAGGAAACGAGAGATGAACCATAATAAAATTTTCGAATCAACTAGAAAGAAATAGATCGGATTAAATTTATTTGGTTTATGGTTTTCATAAATTTACGGACGATTCTATATTTGACTGATAGCATGTTTTAGGCCAAAATATTATTATTACGTGATAGGTTAATATATACTGCAGTTGGATGGAACGTTTTACATTGAATGGTGGGATGATTTTTATCTGGTATGTTGTTTTCTAATTCTTACCTTTTATCGTTAAAAATTTCACAGAGATTAACAGCATCACTCGAAATGCATCATGGACATTTTGATCACCGCTACTTTACCATTCTGTTGTCAAACTGGATTGACCAAAAGAAGCAAAAGTGTCATCATCCTTTGTCCATTCTCCAAACAGAACACATTCAGCTTTTACTGTCGATACGTATCAGAGTTTCACCAGAAACATGTTAAGAAGTGTGCTAGTTAGAATCGTTATTGCACATATTGTTTATTTCATGATTACCTTAAATTTCATTATGTGAAAAACTTGGTTGGTTTTTTTCAATAGCTTTAATTATGATTATAAGGTCATGTATGTTTTGTTATCAGGTGGTGAATTTCGTGTACTTTATTGTTTCTCTTTGTTCCAGTCAGATGGAGTGAAGTGGTCTTATGATGGAGTGAAGTGGAGTAGTGTAAAGTTAAAATGAGGAAAGGTTGGTATGATTTTTTTTAAGTAAATGGCTTGATTAAATTTTAAGAATATATATATATCTATATAATTTATGGCTAGACAAAGAAAGGTAGTGGTTGCATGTTGGGATGACAATGTAAAATATTTTTATGGTGGTTAATTATATAAAAGCTATAAATGCCAATTATAAAATTATATAAGTTAATGGTTCAAAGGCCTCCATCTTTAAGGACATAGTTAGAAAAGGATGTACATACTTGAAAGGGATCTTCCAAAAAGAGGAGAATATAAATATTGACAAGATTCTCTATATGAAAAAATTCTTATTTAGGTTTGTTGATAAAGAAGAAAACCTGGACCTTACTAGAGGAGATACAAATGAGGAGATTGAAATGGTCCTAAACAGTTTTCCGCAAGATAAGAAACTAAGGTTAGATGAGTTGAGTATTGAATTTTATGTCGGCTGTTATGACTTATTGAGGAAGAATTGAGTGGTATTATTAAATATTCTAGATTAAATGGAAGAACCCTAGCCCCCTTTAACTATGATTTCTTGACTTTGATCCCCAAAGTAGACTCTAAAGATTCCTTTGACAAGTTTCTACCTATTTTACTCTACAAGATCATCTGGAAGAGTATTCTCTCTCAATCCATGAATAATTTGGCTTCTTAAAGGATAGTCAAATTCATAATGCCATAGGATTTGCCTAGGAGGGCCTTCACTCCCTCCATATTCAAAAATAAAAGGGCATCATCTATAAATTGGATTCATTTAAATAATTTGATAGAGTAGACTGGTTAAACACTAAGTTGTTGCTTCTCCATATTCGATTTAATACATAGTTTGTAGACTAGGTATACAGTTGCATTAGCTCTTCTTTAATGGCCCTCTTAAGAAATTGTTTCACATCTCCTTTGTCATTCCATATAGAGGGATTCATCAGGGATGACCCATAACCCCTCTTCTCTCTCCATTAGTTGCAAAAGCTTTAAGAAGAGCCATCTAGGATGCAAAAATAATTCACTTACTCAAAGGTAGCTATCACTTACAACTGCTCTCTCACAAACTTATTATTTGTTAATGATATCATTGTCTTTTTGGCCTTGCACTTTGGAATTATGCAAGCTATCAAACACAACTTTAACACTTTCTCAACGGCTTCCAGAATGCAAGTGAATCAAGAAAAAGGCATCCTTGTTAGATGTGGATTAGATCAGTTGACTCAAAATTCTCTAAAACTTCCACCTCCCATTTGGAGGCCCATTGAAATACTTGGGTTCTATACTAAAATTAAAGAACTACAGAAAATAATATTAGGCTTGGTTTATTGCAAAATTTGGCTGAAAATCCATGGTGCAATAAATGGCTATCATGAGCAAGTTGCTTAGTTTTATACAAAAACTTGTTGGAAGCCATCCATATGTATTTGACATCGATTCCAAAGGGAATCATTAATATAATAAAGCAACATTCTCTACGATATGTCTAGGCTAGTGAGAAAAACAATACTTATTTTTTCCTTGCAACTTGGTCCTCCATTGCATTTCCAAACGCTCTAGGGTGTTGGAGTCTTAAAATATGCATTGGTTTTCAATGGCTCTAGAAGTCGAAAGACTTTGAAGTTGATTAATGGATACTTTGAAGTTGATCAATGGCTATGGCTTATGGGACCATGTTATGGAGAAAAACTATATCTCCCTTCCCATGTTGTTGGAATGGCTAAGATCTCCTTTGAAGGTGGCATAGAATGAATAAATAGTATGGAGGGCCATTATTGATTTCATAGAACTTATATCCTCTCATCTTAGATGGAAATTAAGTGACATATGAAAACTCTAATTCGGAAAGACCCCTAGGCTAACAGTAGGGGTGCACACATTTTATCAAAACAACTCATACATTCTCTAAACTCCCAGGGACTATACTACTTGAACTAGGTTTCACATAAATTGGATACATGGGTCCTCAAGCATGAAATATGGATTTGAGATCCATCATTATAATATTCCAACTTAAGAATGGACTAGTTGCATGAACTCTTTGTGTCAGATGTTTATCTCTCCTTCCCCATCTAAGGATAACTTGGCTTGACCGTTGGCCCCCTCTAGTAGATACAATTCAAAATGTAGTTTCCTTTGTCTACCTCAAAAGGAGATCAAACCCCACCCTATCAGTGGTGGAAAAAAAATATTTAGAATCTTTCATGTCATCCCAAATCCAAGTTATTTATGTGGTTTCTTCTTAATAACAAATATCCCACTAGGGAGGTGTTAAAAAAAAATACATTGGCCCTAGTGGTTATTCACTATGCTTATAAGAAGAAGAATCCACTCATCATCTTTTAATTTATTTCCCTTTTACACAACAAGTCTTGAAAGAAACTCATTTTTTGGTGGATGAGCAATTCTCTTGGAATGGTCCCATAGTGAGTGATTTCTTCCTTTATTGACTTAATTAAGATTCATGAGAGTATTTAAAGTAACTTCTTCTTGTGGTTTGTTGGGAAATATGGTTAGAGAAAAATGTTGTAATATTTGAGGATCAAGGGAACTCTTATATCGGAGTGGTATTAAATAGTTTGGTTCCCTTGAAATCTCTTCTAGAAAAGCTTCACTCTATTACAATGAATCAACACCCTCAAACCATTGTTTAAGTGGATAAGCCATGGGCCTTTTTTGATGGCATCGCTGACACAAATCACCCTTGGGGGGGTTAGGGATGGGAGAAAATTATGCAATTATGACAATCATTTCTTCTCCTTTGTGTGCTGCATTGAATCTACAACAAACAACTATGTTGATTTATTTGCTCTCAAATTTATTATCTAATTGATTTTTTTTTAACATAAGTGAGACAAATATTTATTGCTGCTCCTTGAACATGATCAAATAGATGAATGGGGAATCAAATATAAAAAATCATACTCTCCTTCTTCTGTATCAAAACATCATTAACAGGGTCAAGAATTTCTCACATGTCTCCCTCTCTCATGTATTAAGCGAACAAAATCAGGAAGTTGATCTCCTTCCAAAAAGAGGACTATGACTGGCTGAGGGCCAACGGGATGTTAATGATAGCATGGAAAGAATGCTCTCCATTCTCTAGCTCCACCAATTTAAATAACTAATCTTTTTTTTCAGTAGTGCCTCATTGTTTTGATATGTACCTTGGCAATTCGTCACTGCAATAGGTTTTTTTTGCAAATTATATATCTTGTAGGGATAATATCTACATTCTGATTGAGGTATTATTCTCTTTTCTTTACAAGGACACATAAGTATTTATCATACATAACATATTCTAATTGAAGCATTCCTCTCCCTTCTTTATGAGGACACATAAATATTTATCATACATAGTACTATTGCATCTCTTTGTTTTTCTTTTGCATAGGTATGGAGGTAGCTCAAGATAGATATCGAGGCTTATATTCAGACCCTAGATGGTTGATAGACAATTTATTTTTTGGTCAGATAAAAAATAATTTGTTAAGTAGTTTGATGAAGGAAGAGAATCATGTGCTTTTAGAGCTACCTTCTTCAGATTTATTGTGCAATAATGGATATCAACAATGGTGTCCCTGTTGCTAATATCTTTGCAATTCCACTAGCATCTATGATGATTATACTTTTCTAAATCATAATGAAACGCTATGAGTTATTTGTTTGAAATATGTTTGTGTTGTGTGTGTAGGCATGTGTAATTAATTATTATTAGTGTATACTTCTTCTTTCAGATCCATCATATTGATATTTTTTTTCCAATGTTTCAATCTAGCTAGTGAGATTCATCATGAGGAGAAAGTAAGAAATCCTTTATTATATTGCTTATTTTTTATTGTGTTTCCTACTATATATTATTGTTTTTTTCATAGATCACTATATAATATAATAATATATATATAATATATATATATATATATATATATATATATGCATTTTATATCTTACTACCTTTATCTCTACAATCTTATGAGATAAATCCCATTATATACTTGTGCCTTTTAACTAACTCTAGGGTGGGTTTCATATTGTAATGTTTTTTACTACTTGAAATCTTATCCCAAAACATTGTTTATTGTATACCTAGATGTTCTTTATATTATTTTATTTCTTGTCACATTTCTTTAGGACGTGTTCTTCCATATTTTTAACATACTTGGATAAAACAAGATATTTTATATTATTCCTACATTAATCCTTTTTATTAATGTAGGCATAATAATATTTTCTAATATTTTCTACTCATTTTTATGCCTTTTTACTTTTTATAATTTTTCAAGTGAATTAGGATTAATCCAACATTATTTCAATTTATTCTAGATGTTTTTGGATTTCTCCTCTTTCATTAGATATTGGTCCTATTTCTTCTCATATAGATATTTGAAGAAGTGAAATTTGGAGTTTCATTGAACTACTCCCATGACTTTTGAATATGCCATTTATTCAGTCTTGGTCAAAACTTTGTACCTGTTTGAAGTAGTTCCTTATATTTCTCTTCTAGGTTGCAACATTTTCTTAGATTCCATTCTTGCTGGTTTACCCTTTATTGAACTCTGTGCATTTTGATTATGCAAGGATACCATATTTTCCTTTCTTTCCATCAGGTTGCTTTGTCAATCACATTTCTTTAACAAGTTTTCATTGTTAATCCTTTGCTTGCTTAGGATCTAGTTCTTGCTAGCTTAACCTGAAATCCTTTACAAAAAAGTTCATATTCTGGTCACATTTTCCAGGTAAAATGAAATTAACCATAACCAAGTGCTTGCAGGTGACTTTAGATTTCTAATGTAAAAGGAATATTGACTCAAAGTGATTCCATGCTATCTCCTTTTGTTTAATTTTTTCTTGGTTACAGTTTGATTCTATTCAAGTTTCTTTTGAGAGATCTAAATCTATCACACAATAGTTGGAATTCTACATGGAAGTAGTGGTGTTCAACTTCTAATTATTATTTTAGTATTAATTGAACTCTATTGAACCTAAACCACCAAAAGTCATTTGAAAGTATAAAAAACAATTCCTTGAGTAGTTGAGAATATAGATATCCATACAAACTTATTGTTTCTTACAAATTGAATATTCAGATATCTAAACTCTTTATATATCCTTGAGAATATGAATATATTTTGGTATGAATACCTATTTTAGTTCAGGTGTCACTTTAGTTCAAATGTATCTAATTTAGTTCAAGAATTAAATGTTTGAATCATTTTTATAATTTTTAATTTTTTGACCCGATGGAATGTACCTGCAATAGATAGGGGATCTCCCGAGTGTAGAATCCCACTGACATTCTACACCTCTTGGTTTAAGAGTCCCATCGGGTATGTGGGCCTCACCGCCATCTCGTTGATTAAGATTGTGCTTCGGAAAGTTAAAAGTGTGAACATAACAAAACAAAAAAAAAATTCAAGAAATGAAAGTAAGTAACTAATAAAAATCCAATATATTGGATACCATGAAAAGTAACAACATAAACTCAAAGCATGAACCTCAACAAAACTAGAATTAGCAAAGATTCAAATTATATCCATACATATGTAAAGATAAGATTATGAATCATGAATAAATTTGGGATTAAAAACCATGTGAAAGAATGAGTGAGTGTACAACCATACATTGATACATTGATAATGTTAGTGAAATAGTTTATCAAAACAAGCATAAGGTAAGCACATCATATACCATCCATTCATCACAAGATGAAATCCCACAATGCACGATAACACAGAAGGAGAGATTACGCAAAAGTTCAAGGAACTTTAGAACATTACCTTGAGAATATCCATAGCACCATCACATGAGGCATCCATGAAATCCATAATTGGAAATAGAAAATTCCTTCTTGCATTCACCAAAAGGTCTCTTTGTTCACCAAAAATATGAAAAAAGAATAAGTCCAAAGCCAAAAGTCCTTTACAATATGTCATGAGGACATATTTATAGAAAGAGGGGTGAGCTCTCATCTACCCTATGGCTATTAAGCTACCTCACGATATTTCACATGCCTATGAGAGTCTACATTATTCTAGTGTCTATTCTATTACGCACATGTTACATGCATGTGACTCCTCTATTCTACCAATCTAATAATAGAAAAATTTGGGACATCAAGATGTAAATCTTGCATGAGATAGTAATGCTAAATATTTTACTCTATTCTTTTCTCTGACCACCTTCATCTACTCTTCCCCACATATGTGAAGGCAATCCAGGGCATCTGGTAATAATGTGTTCTATTTTGTAGGAATTTGCAGGGTAAGTTCCTTAGATAAAACACCAAACGACACCGCTCAAAAATAGATCACATACTAGTATTCTTGACATTTTTAAAACCCTCAAAGAGGGAAAGAGTCCATAGCCTGAGCCAACGCAGTCACTTCAAGTAATTTATTAGGAGTCCCATCCAGTATGTGGGCCCAATCGCCATCTCGTTAAGTAAGATTGTGTTATGGAAAATTACAAGTGTTAACAAAACAAAAAAAATAAAAATTGAGCAAATGCAAGTAAGTAACCAATAAAAATATGATATCGTGGATACCATGAAAAGTAACAACATAACTTCAAAGCATGAACCTCAACAATAGAAGTGTTAGCAAAGATTCAAATTAGATCCATATATATGTAAAGATAATATTATCAATCATGAATAAATTCATGATTAACAAACATGTGAAAGCATGAGCAAGTGTACAACAATACAATGATAACATTAATGAAATAGTTTACCAGCACAGGCATAAGGTAAGTACATCATATACCACCCATTCATCACAAGAGGAAATCCCATGATGCAAAATGACACAAGAGGAGAAAGTACAGAAAAGTTCAAGGAACTTTAAAACATTAAGTTGAGAATATCCATAGCACCATCACATGAGATGTCCATGAAATCCATAACTCGAAATAAAAAGTTACTTCTTGCATTCACCAAAAGATCTCATAGTTCACCAAAAAATGCAAAAGAAAAGTCCAAAGCCAAAAGTCTTTTACAATGTGTCATGATGACATATTTATAGAGAGATTGGTGACCATTCATCCACCCCGTGAGTATTAAGCCACCTCATGATATTTGAGATGCCTATGAGAGTCTACACTATTCTAGTGTCTATTCTATTATGCACATGTTACATGAATGTGATTTCTCTATTCTACCACTATAATACTAGACAAATTTGGGACATCAAGATGTAACTCTTGGATGAGATAGGAATTATAACTCTTATGCTACTGCTATGCTCTAGCCACCTTCTACTACTCCTACTCATGTCTGTGAAGGCACTCCAGGGCGTCTGGTAAAAGAGTGTTCCATTTTACCTTCATTTGGTTTGATAAAGTCATAAAATTGGTATACATCCTCACTAGTTATATCACATACATAGTAATTGTATCATTCATCACCTATAAGTATTCCATAGTAGAGGAATGTTTGAAGGGATTGAGAAAATATTGAATATCTTGGAGAACCTCTTCCTCTGGCCTCACTTCACCATCTCCCCTTATAGATGGTACTTTGTGTACTTCAATCACTAATTATAGTCCACTCAACAAATTTTAACAAGAGGTTGATACTCTGTCTATATCCTTTTCTAGTTTATCTTGTGATTGGACCTTCATACAGATTTGGATCTTGTCATTTTTCAGTAGTTATCCAATTGTTTTTAGGTAGAATTTTTGGTTCATTTGGATATTTGGTATCCCAATCACATATGTTTTTGGTAGTTATGATGGCTTGTTTGAGCATAGGTGTCTTCTCTTTAGTTTCAGCCCGTATGATTAGGAATGTTTCTATAGTCTGATTTCGCTTCAACATCTCTCCATAGACTATTGTCATAGCCTCTTCTAATGTCACTACCACTTCCTCGATGGAAGTTTGTAAATCTTTTTTTCTTGAATGGGATAAGCACTAAACCTAATTATCCTCTTCTTCTTTCTCAAATCTCTACTTAGAAGTTTCAATCATGGTTGAAGTTCAACAACTTTTACTTTTAGTCTTCCCTTGTTTACCTTTCTTTTTAGTATTCCTAGGTTTGATTGTACTCTCAAGGACAATTTCTTTCCTTGTTAGCGCTAAAATGGGCTTGGTTGGGTTCTTGGTGTAACACTTTATTTCCTCCTACTGTAGTTTGTTTAGTTCTTCTTCATACTACTACTTCTGAAGCTCTTGATTCTACTGCTATCCTTCTCTTTGTTCATGTTTAAGCTCTTCTTCACTCTTCCTCTTGATCTCTTCCTTCTTTGCTAGCTATCATTGCATTCCTTTCTTACAAGGTTTCTTCTTCTTCTTCTTCTTTGTCCTCTCCCTACTTATCCATTGGGTCTTCTTGATGACTATTCTTTTGCTTTTTTGTTTTTCCCTCCTTCTTTTGCTCCTCTTTATTTCTCTTAAGCAAGGTTTCTCCACCATGTAGGCTCATGTTTTCTTGGGAATTATTTGTTTATTCATCCACCCTTTCTTGTTGTTCACTTGTTCCTATTTTTGTAGTGCAATTATACCAGTTTCTAATGTTATCTTCATTATTTTTGTAGGTATGGATGTAGGACCAATTGAAACCTACCTTCTCACAATATTCCACTATAATTCACCTTAGGCCATACTTGCGGTGGTGTAGATCCAAAAAGAATATACCTTTCATTTGTTTATCTTATGCTTTAGTCTCATTGAAATTCTCAAGGGTATATTCTCTAATAGTCAAAGGGAATGTAGGCCATGACTTTTTCTTGCCTTGGACTAATGTCTTAAAGAACCCTATAGTTAACTGATAGTAGACTTCTTGTAAAAGAAATTTTTGTGTCACTAATGTGGGAAGATCACGAGAGGGATTATAGGAGCTGAAGATCTTAATGAGTGTTGTCTCTCCGATGGGGAATGAATCTACTACCTTGGAGATCATTTATTTAGTGCTCGTAGACATATAAGGAGTATCTTCCCCAAAGATCATATGATACAAAAGATAAATGAATCACTCAAAATTATTCTCATGCGTACCTTTGTAGTCAGTACCCCAAATCATTTTATAATGAATGTGCACAAATTTTAACATATCCAGGGTCCATTTTTGGCCCCATCCCTCAAACTGACATCTTGAATACACTGAATCTAGCAGTTATGATGCCTTATAACACTATGGTTGTTCATATTGCTCAAATATATTTATTTATTAGATATTTGACTTAAGATTCGATGCCAAAATAGTTGCTCAATTAAAGATAGTTCCTCTCGTAGATATTGTGTACATGATAGGGACCCATGTTCCAAGAGAAGTGTTAATGTCTACCTTGCCATATATTATGTTTTGGCTTCCATGGGCTGATAAACTTTTCTGAGGCCCTCTGTTCTATACACCTCATCTTCCTTGACTCTGAACTTGGAACCACCATGATTTTAGAATGTCTTTACGACAACTTAAAATATGATAGGAAATTAATATTGAAGAAATCTTCTCACTTTAGTAGCTTATAATAGGAAATAATATTAATGGTATTAAATAAGTGATGATGTCACCTAAATTATTCTTGATAACCCAATGGCCTTCCTATTTGTGCTACAATATACAATCTATGGTCTCGGTGAATGGGAATACTGGTGGGTGTGTTCCTGTTAATTTTTCAGATTTTTCTATGTTGTGTCAATTAATTTAGCCCAATTCAATAATTCAATTAGCAATGTTTTCTATTATAATTAGTCTTTCCATTCATCAGTAGTAATTTAAGTTATAACAATAAATGCAATGACAAAGGATATAATCAACACATCAACAAGAGACACAAAGTTTGTAATGACACCTCCCCTCATATCTACCCACCTTCACCAAATTACACGACGTAAACATAAGATGAGGGGCTATTATGACAAGACTCAACCTCCTAGGCAACCTTAAGGAAATGGAGTTGACGTGAAAGACCTTACTGGCTCGCCTCAGGTGCCCTAGACCCTCTAAGATTATCCCAAACCCTCCAAGAGTCCATCCTCTAAGACAACTCGACTTTTCCCTAAATTTCTCCCTGAGACACTCCCTTTCCAAGGTATCCATGCGATTGTGGGTTCCAGTCACTCCCATGAGCTCATATTACTATGATCGTTGACTTTTCATGCAAGTGTTGTGCCAGCGAATGTAAAATTTAAGTCTATTTTCCAAGGTTGGGGCTAAGCCTTTTCCCAAAAATCCATGTCACTTCTAGAATTCATAAAATACATAAGGTCAATGATTGTAAACCAAAAACTGACCTCAAGACTAGACCTGACCACCACTAATTAGGATTGAAAATCCATCAAAATCTTGGTAGATATGTAGCCTACAAGTCATGAGTGCAAGTGTGAATATAAGGGACTAAAAACTCATCTGAGACTTAACAAGAAGGAGAACCACCTTCTCATGTTAGTTGTATTAACATCAATTAGGTCTTACATCCATTATTATTTCAGTTACAAGTGGAAAAATGAAAAGGGCCATGACTGAGAACTCTCATATAGCCATGCTTATAATGAGCATATAACCATATCAATAACAATAAGAGAACAACCATTAAATCCAAATAATAACAAGTACATTTACCAATCAAAAGCATTATAACTTAGCTTTCATCAAACATAGGCAAGAGCCAACAAGGTTTGAGACTTCCATGTACCACCTAACCATAGACATGGCTAAACCAAATATTTATTTCATCGAGCTACCCCATGGCATATTCCAAGCAAGAATGTGGGATCTCATGGATAAACCAATCCAAAACAACCAAGGGAATCTAGAGATCAATTTTCTTTAAAATTCAACAAAAACTTTTTCACATTATAAATTTAAGTTATCTATATAATATTCAAAAATACAATTTAAAAATTCCACATTATATAAGAAAAGAATTATTGATTTTTTTTTTTAATTTACGCCTTGAAAAAATTGCAACTAACAAATAATTTTTTAAAAACATACTAAATTAATGCTTAAAATAGACCTACACTTGTTATAACATAGCTTTTCAAAAACATGCTAAATTAATGCTTAAGATGGACCTACACTTCACCTATTATAACATAGATGTGCTGATAACTTTCTCCTGTGCAGCTTGTTTTTCTATTCGGGGCATAAGAGATGGCATAATGATTTTTCTTTAAATGTTTTTGTGTTTTTATTCGGAGCATAAGAGATGGGATAGTCATTTTTCATTAAATGTTTTAGATACCTCTTCGTTTCTATTAGAATATTCAACTATTTCTCCCATCGGCCCGATTCTATCGTCCAAAGATGACAACATCACTTGTACCGGCCAAATATAGAGGGAATGCTCTATAATTGCACAACATCTTGGCACACTAAGCAACAGCAACAATAAGGAACTTTACAATCGAACGATGATGAATAATTCACACCACCCGTTTTATTGCACAGGAGAATATGTCCATGTGATTCAACTGGAAAGTTTGATGTGGTCGAGAACCTGGACACGCATTTGGATTACTCAAATTTTGGCACAGTTTTGTATTATTCAGTTTTGGAGACCTGCAAATTGGATTCATCAGTTTTGGACCATTCTGTTTTGAAAAACTGTAACTTGGATTTATCTGTTGTGGACGCTCTGGAGAATTTGTGGTTGGAATTGCTGCGCAAAGTAATTCACATTGAATAGAATGGACGATATGACAGAGCGAGTATGGAATCAAGTTCGTTATCCAATAACATAGATGGATCCAAAGAAAAATATCATGTGATTGATTAGATAAATCGCCCATCACGTGGAGTATATTTGGATTGTTTGGAATCGACAAACAACGTTTGGCATTATGGACCACATGCTTGCGATGTAAATGGGTGGAGTGCTAAATTGAAACATATTGTCAACTTCATAGTTTCTGAAATTTTCAGAAGCAATTTCTATGAACATGAAAACTTCGAGGAAAAAAAGCAGGAAACGAGAGATGAACCATAATAAAATTTTCGAATCAACTAGAAAGAAATATATCGGATTAAATTTATTTGGCTGCAATCATTGCCGAGAGGTACGTTTATGGTTTTCATAAATTTACGGACGATTCTATATTTGACGGATAGCAAGTTTTAGGCAAGAATATTATTATTACGTGATAGGTTAATATATACTGCAGTTGGATGGAACGTTTTACATTGAATGGTGGGATAATTTTTATCTGGTATGTTGTTTTCTAATTCTTACCTTTTATCGTTAAAAATTTCACAGAGATTAACAGCATCACTCGAAATGCATCATAGACATTTTGATCACCGCTACTTTACCATTCTGTTGTCAAACTGGAATGACCAAAAGAAGCAAAAGTGTCATCATCCTTTGTCCATTCTCCAAACAAAACACATTCAGCTTTTATTGTCGATACGTATCATAGTTTCACCAGAAACATGTTAAGAAGTGTGCTAGTTAGAATCGTTATTGCACATATTGTTTATTTCATGATTACCTTAAATTTCATTATGTGAAAAACTTGGTTGGTTATTTTCAATAGCTTTAATTATGATTATAAGGTCATGTATGTTTTGTTATCAGGTGGTGAATTTCGTGTAGTTTATTGTTTCTCTTTGTTCCAGTCATATGGAGTGAAGTCGTTCTCTGGTGGAGTGAAGTGGAGTAGTGTAAAGTTAAAATGACGAAAAGATGGTATGGCTTTTTTTTTAATAAATGGTTTGATTAAATTTTAAGAATGAATATATAATTATAATTTACGGTTAGACAAAGAAAGGTAGTGGTTCCAAGTTGGGATGACAATGTAAAGTATTTTTAAAGTGGTTAACTACATTAAAAAAAAAGCTATAAACACCAATTAGAAAATTACATAAAATTGCATAAGCTAATGCAAAGGCTTCCATCTTTAAGGACATAGTTACAAAAGGATGTACATACTTGAAAGGGATCTTCAAAAAAGAGGAGCATATAAATATTGACAAGGTTCTCTACATGACAAATTTCTTATTTAGGTTTGTTGATAAAGAAGAAAACCTGTATCTTATAACAGGAGATACAAATGAGGAGATTGAAATGGTCCTAAAGAGTTTTCAAAAGGATAAGAAACTAAGGTTAGATGAGTTGAGTATTGAATTTTACTTGGCCTGTTATGACTTTGTTGAGGAAGAATTGAGTGGTGTTATTAAATATTCTACATTAAATGGAAGAACCCTAGCCCCATCTAACTATGATTTCTTGACTTTGATCCCCAAATTAGACTCTAAAGATTCCTTTGACAAGTTCCTACCTATTTCACTCTACAAGATCATCTCGAAGACTATTTCTCTCCATCTGAAGCCCATTCTCTCTAAATCTAGGAATAATTTGGCTTCTTAAAGGATAGTCAAATTCATAATGCAATAGAGTTTTCCTAGGAGGACCTCCACTCCCTCCATATTCAAAAATAAAAGGCCATCATCCATAAAGTGGACTCATTTAAATAATTAGGTAGAGTACACTTGTCAAACATAAAGTTGTTGCTTCTCCATATTGGATTTAATACACAGTTTGTAGACTAGGTATAGAGTTGCATTAGCTCTTCTTCAATGGCCCTCTTAAGAAATTGTTTGACATCTCCTTTGTCATTCCATAGAGAGGGCTTCATCAAGGATGCCCCGCTTAACACCTCTTCTCTCCCCTTTAGTTGCAAAAGCTTTAAGAAGAGCCATCTAGGATGGAAAAATAATTCACTTACTCAAAGCTAGCTATCACTTAGAATTGCTCTCTCACAAAATTGTTATTTGTTAATGATATCATTGTCTTTTTGGCCTTGCACTTCAGAATTATGCAAGCTATCAAAAACAACTTCAACACTTTCTCAACGGCTACTAGAATGCAAGTGAATCAAGAAAAAAGCATCGTTCTTAGATGTGGATTAGAGCAGTTGACTCAAAATTCTAAAATTCCTCTTCCCATTTGGAGGACCATTGAAATACTTGGGTTTTATACTAAAATCAAACAACTACAAAAAAGAATATTAGGCTTGGCTTATTGCAAAAATTTGGCTGAAAATCCATGGTACAATAAATGGCTATCATGAGCAAGTTGCTTAGTTTTATACAAAAGCTTGTTGGAAGCCATCCCTATGTATTTGACATGGATTCCAAAGGGAATCATTAATATAATAAAGCAACTTTCTCTACGATATGTCTAGGCTAGTGAGAAAACAATACTTATTTTTTCCTTGCAACTTGGTCCTCTATTGCATTTCCAAATGCCCCAGGGTGTTGGAGTCTTAAAATATGCATTGGTTTTTAATGGCTCTAGCAGTCCAATGACTTTCAAGTTGGTCAATGGCTATTTTGAAGTTGATCAATGGCTATGGCCTATGGGACCACGTTATGGAGAAAAAATATATCTCCCTTCCCATGTTGTTGGAATGGCTAAGATCTCCTATGAAGGTGGCAGAGAATGAATAAATTGTATGGAGGGCCATTATCAATTGCATACAACTTATATCCTCTCCGTTCAAATGGAAATTAAGTGACATATGAAAAGTCTAATTGGGAAAGACCCCTGGGCTAGCAGTAGGGATGCACACATGTTATCAAAACAACTCATACGTTCTCTAAACTCCCACAAGCTAGACTATCTGAACTAGGCTTCACATAAATTGGATACATGGGTCCTCAAGCATGGAAATATGCATTTGAGATCCATCATTATAATCTTCCAACTTAAGAATGGTCTAGTTGCATGACCTCTTTGTGTCAGGTGTTTATCTCTCCTTCCCCATCTAAGGATAACTTGGCCTGGCCATTGCCCCCCTCTAGTAGATACAATTCAAAATGTAGTTTCCTTTATCTACCTCAAAAGGAGATCAACCCCCACCCTATTAGTGGTGGCCAAAAAATATTTAGAATCTTTCATGTCATCCCAAATCCAAGTTATTTATGTGGTTTCTTCTTAATAACAAATCTCTCACTAGGGAGGTGTTCAAAAATATTACATTGCCCCTAGTGGTTATTCACTATGCTTAAAAGAAGAGGAATCCACTCATCATATTTTAATTTGTTTCCTTTTTACACAACTAGTCTTGAAATAAACTCAAATTTTGTTGGATGAGCAGTTCTCTTGGAATGGTCCCATAGTGAAGGATTTCTTCCTTTATAGACTTAATAAAAATTTAGGGGAGTCTTTAAAATAACTTCTTCTTATGGTTTGTTGGGAAATATGGTTAGAGAAAAATGTTGTAATATTTGAGGATCAAGGGAACTCTTATATCAGAGTGGTATTAAATAGTTTGGCTCCGTTGAACTCTCTTCTAGAAAAGCTTCACTCTATTACAATGAATCAATACCCTCAAACCATTGTTTAAATGGATAAGCCATGAGCCTTTTTTGATGGCATCGCTGACACAAATCACCCTTGGGGGGTTAGGGATGGGAGAAAATTATACAATTATGAAAATCATTTCTTCTCCTTTGTGTGCTGCATTGAATCTGCTACAAGTAACTGTGTTGATTTATTTGATCTCAAATTTATTATCTAATTGATTTTTTTTTTAACTTAAGTGATACAAATATTTATGGCTACTCCTTGGACGTGATCAACTGGATGAATGGGGAATCAAAGATAAAAAATCATACTCTCCTTCTTCTGTATCAAAACATAATTAATAGGGTCAAGAATTTCTCACATGTCTCCCTCTCTCATGTATTTAGGGAATAAAATCACGAAATTGATCTCCTTTCAAAAAGAGGACTAGGACTAGCTGAGGGCCAATGGGAAGTTAGTGATAACATGGAAGGAATGCTCTCCATTCTCTAGCTCCACCAATTTAAATAACTAATCTTTTATTTCAGTAGTGCCTCATTTTTTTGATATGTACCTTGTCAGTTTGTCACTCCAATGGATTTTGTTTTGTAAATTATATATCTTGTAGGGAGAATATCTACATTCTAATTGAGGTATTCTTCTCTTTTCTTTATGGGGACGCATATGTATTTATCATACATAACATATTCTAATTGAAGTATTCTTCTCTCTTCTTTATGGGGACACATAAGTATTTATCATACATAGTACTACTGCATCTCTTTGCTTTTCTTTTGCATAGGTATGTAGGTAGCTCAAGATACATATCAAGGCTTATATTCAGACCCTAGATGGTTGAGAGACAATTTATTTTTTGGTTGGATAAAATAGAATTTGGTAAATAGTTTGATGAAGGAAGAAAATCATGTGCTTTTAGAGCAACCATTTTCAGATTTATTGTGCAATTATGGATATCAACAATGTATCCATGTTGCTGAGATCTTTGCAATTCCACTAGCATCTATGATGATTATATTTTGATAAATCATAATGAAATAATATGAGTTATTTATTTGAAATATGTTTGTGTTGTGTGTGTAGGCATGTGTAATTAATTATTATTATAGTGTGTACTTCTTCTTCCAGATACATCATATTGATATTTTTTTTCCAATTTTTCAATCTAGCTAGTGAGATTCATCATGAGGGGAAAATAAGAAATCCTCTATTATATTGCTTATTTTCTACTATGTTTTCTAATATGTATTATTTTTTAATTTCATCTCATCAATCATGAAAATAGATCAATTATATTATAATATATATATATATATATATATATATATATATAGTATATAATATTGCCATTTATATATCTACTACCTTTATCTCTACAATTTATATACTTGTGCCTTTTAACTAACTCTAGGGTGGTTTTCATATTGTAATGTCTTTTACCACTTGCAATCTTATCCCAAAACATTGTTTATTGTATGCCTAGATGTATTTTATATTATTTTATTTCTTGACACATTTCTTTAGGATGTGTTCTTCCATATTTTTAACATACTTGGATAAAACAAGATATTTTCTATTATTCCTACATTAATCCTTTTTATTAATGTAGGCATAATAATATTTTCTACTCATTTTTATGCCTTTTTCCTTTTTATAATTCTTCAAGTGAATTAGGATTAATCCAATATTATTTCAATTTATTCTAAATGTTTTTGGATTTATCCTTTTTCATTAGATAATGGTCTTATTTCTTCTCATATAGATATTTGAAGAAGTGAAATTTGAAGTTTCAGTGAACTACTCCCATGATTTTTGATTATGTCATTTATTCAGTCTCGGTCAAAACTTTGTACCTATTTGAAGTAGTTCCTTATATTTCTCTTGTAGGTTGAAACATTTTCTTAGATTCCATTCTTGCTAGTTTACCCTTTATTAAACCCTGTGCATTTTGATAATGAAAGGATACCATATTTTCCTTTGTTTCCATAAGGCTACTTTGTGAATCACATTTCTTTAACAAGTTTAAATTGTTAATCTTTTTCTTGCCTAGGATTTAGTTCTTGCTAGCTTAATTTGAAATCCTTTACAAAAAACTTCATATTCCTGTCATATTTTCCAGGTAAAATGAAATTAACCATAACCAAGTGCTTGTAGGTGACTCTATATTTCTAATATAAAGGGAATATTGAATCAAAGTGATTCCCTTCTATCTCCCTTCGTTTAATTTTTTCTCGGTTGCAGATTGATTCTATTCAAATTTCTTTTGAGAGATCTCAATCTATCACACAATAGATGGAATTCTACATGGAAGTAGTGGTGTTCAACTTCTAATTATTATTTTAGTATTAATTTAACTCTATTGAATCTCAACCCCCAAAACTCATTTGAAAGTATAAAAAACAATTCCTTGCGTAATTGAGAATATGGATATCCATACAAATTTATTATTTCTTACAAATTGAAGATTCAGATATCTAAACGCTTTATATATCCTTGGGAATATGAATATATTTTTGTATGAATACCTATTTTAGTTCAGGTGTCACTTTAGTTCAAATGTATCTAATTTAATTCAAGAATTAAAAGTTTGAATCATTTTTATAATTTTTAATTTGTTAACTCGATGGAATGTACCTCCAATAGATAGGGGATCTCCCCAGTGTAGGATCCCACTGACATTCTACATCTACTGGTTTAGGAGTCCCATAGGGTATGTGGGCCTGACTGCCATCTCGTTGATTAAGATTGTGCTTTGGAAAGTTAAAAGTGTGAACGTAACAAAAATTCAAGAAATGAAAGTAAGTAAACTCTAATATATTGGATAACATGAAAAGTAACAGCATAACTTCAAAGCATGAACCTCAATAAAACTAGTGTTAGAAAAGATTCAAATTAGATCCATACATATGTAAAGATAAGATTATAAATCATGAATAAATTTGAGATTAACAACCATGTGAAATAATGAGTTAGTGTACAACCATACATTGATACAATGATAATATTAATGAAATAGTTTATCAACACAAGCATAATGTAAGCACATCATATACCATCCATTCATCACAAGAGGAAATCCCACGATGCACGATAACACAGGAGGAGAGATTACGCAAAAGTTCAAGGAACTTTAAGACATTACATTGAGAATATCCATAGCACCATCACATGAAGCATCCATGAAATCCATAATTGGAAATAGAAAATTACTTCTGTCATTTAGCAAAAGGTCTCTTAGTTCACCAAAAATATGAAAAAAATAATAAGTCCAAAGCCAAAACTCCTTTATAATGTGTCATGAGGACGTACATATTTATAGAAAGAGGGGTGACCTTTCATCTACCCTGTGACTATTAAGCTACCTCATGATATTTCACATGCCTATGAGAGTCTACACTATTCTAGTGTCTATTCTATTATGCACATGTTACATGCATGTGACTTCTCTATTCTTCCAATCTAATAATAAACAACTCTGGGACATCAAGATGCAACTCTTGCATGATATTGGAATGCTAAATATTTCACTTTGTTTTTTGCTCTGACCAACTTTTGCTACTCTTCCCCATGTATGTGAAGGCACTCCAGGGCATGTAGTAATAATGTGTTCTATTTTGTAGGAATTTGTAGGGTAATTGCCTTAGATAGAACACCAAATGACACTGCTAACAAATAGATCACATACTAGTATTCTTGACATGTTTAAAATCCTGAAAGAGGGAAAGAGTCCATGGCCTCAGCCAACACAGTCACTTCAACTAATCTATTAGGAGTCCCATCCAGTATGTGGGCCCAACCGCCATCTCATTAAGTAAGTTTGTGCTATGGAAAATTACAAGTGTTAATATAACAAAAAATAAAAATTCAACAAATGCAAGTCAGTAACCAATAAAAATATAATATCGTGGATACCATTAAAAGTAACAACATAACTTCAAAGCATGAACCTCAACAAAAGAAGTGTTAGAAAATATTCAAATTAGATCCATATATATGTAAAGATAATATTATGAATCATGAATAAATTCATGATTAACAAACATGTGAAAGCATGAGCAAGTGTACAACAATACAATGATAACATTAATGAAATAGTTTACCAGCACAGGCATAAGGTAAGCACATCATATACCATCCATTCATCACAAGAGCAAATCCCACGATGCAAAATGACACAAGAGGAGAAAGTACACAAAAGTTCAAGGAACTTTAAAACATTAAGTTGAGAATATCCATAACACCATCACATGAGATGTCCATGAAATTCATAACTCGAAATAAAAAATTACTTCTTGCATTCACCAAAAGATCTCGTAGTTCACCAAAAAATGCAAAAGGAAAAGTCCAAAGCCAAAAGTCTTTTACAATGTGTCATGACGACATATTTATAGAGAGATTGGTGACCATTCATCCACCCCATGACTATTAAGCTACCTCATGATATTTGAAATCATCCACCCTTTCTTGTTTTTCACTTGGTCCTATTTTTGTAGTGCAACTATACCAGTTTCTAACGTTATCTTCATTATTTTTTTAATTATGGATGTAGGACCAATTGAAACCTACCTTCTCATAATATTCCACTATAATTCATCTTAGGTCAGACCTGTAGTGGTGTAGATCCAAAAAGAAGATACCTTTCATTTGTTTAGCTTTTGCTTTAGTCTCTTTGAAATTCTCAAGGGTATATTCTCTAATAGTCAAAGGGAATGTAGAACATGACTTTTTCTTGCATTGGACTAATGTCTTAAAGAACCCTATAGTTAACTAATAGTAGACTTCTTGTAAAAGAAATTTTTGTGTCACTAATGTGGGGAGATCACAAGAAGGCTTATAGAAGCCAAAGATCTTAATGAGTGTTGTCTCTCTGATGGGGAATGAATTTGCTACCTTGGTGATCATTTATTTAGCACTCATAGACATATAAGGAGTATTTTCTCCAAAGATCATATGATACAAAAGATAAATGAATCACTCAAAAGTATTCTCATGCATACCTTTGTAGACGGGACCCCAAATCATTTTATAACGAATGTGCACAAATGTTAACATATCTGGGGTTCATTTTTAGCCCCATCCCTCGAACTGATATCTTGAACACACTGAATATAGAGGTTATGATGCCTTATAAAACTATGGTTGTTAATATTTATCAACTATATTTATTTCTTAGATATTTTACTTAAGAGTCGATGCCAAAATAGTTGCCCAATTAAATATAGTTCCTTTGGTAGATATTGTGTACATGATAGGGACCCATGTTCCGATAGAAGTGTTAATGTCTACCTTGCCATATAATCTGTTATGGCTTCCATGAGCTGATAAACTTTTATGAGGCCCTGTCTTTTATACACCTCATCTGCCTTCAACCTGAACTTGGAACCACCATGATTTTAGAATGTCTTTGGGACAACTTAAAATTTGATAGGAAATTAGTATTGAAGCACTCTTCTCACTTTAGTAGCTTATGATAAGAAATAATATTAATGGTATTAAAATATGCGATGACCTTACCTAAATTATTCTTAATAACCCAATGGCCTTCCTATTTATACTACAATATACAATCTATGGTCTTGGTAAATGGGAATATTTGTGGGTCTGTTCCTGTTAATTTTTCAGATTGTTCTATGTTGTGTCAATTAATTTAGCCCAATTCAATAATTCAATTAGCAATATTTTCTATTATAATTAGTCTTTCCATTCATCACTAGTAATGGAAGATAGAACAATAAATGCAATGACAAAGGAGACAATCAACACATCAACAAGAGAAACAAGGTTCGTAATGACACCTCCCCTAATATCTACCCACCTTCACCAGATTACACGACGTAAACATGAGATGAGGGGCTATTATGACAAGACTCAACCTCCTAGGTGACCTTAAGGAAATGGAGTTGGCATGAAAGACCTTACTAACTTGCCTCAGGCACCCCTAGACCCTCTAAGAGTATCCCAAACTCTCCAGAAGACCATCCCCCAAGACAACTCAACTTTTCCCTAAATTACACCCTGAGACACTCCCTTTCCAAGGTATCCATGCGATTGTGGGTTCCAGTCACTCATATGAGCTTGTATTAGTGTGACTTTTGACTTTTCGTGCAAGTGTTGTTCTAGCGACTGCAGAATTTAATTCTATTTTCCAGGGTTGGGGCTAAGCCTCTACCCAAAAGTCCATGTGACTTCTAGAATTCATAAAATACATAAGGTCAATTCTTGTAAACAAAAAATTGACATCAATACTAGACCTAAGCATCCCCAATCAGGATTGAAATTGCATCAAAATCTTGGTAGATATGCAACCTACAAGTCATGAGTGCAAGTGTGAATATAAGGGGCTGAAAACTCATTTGAGACTTAACAAGAAGGGGAACCACTTCTCACGTTAGTTGTCTTAACATTAATTAGGTCTTACATCCATTATTATTTCAGTTACAAGTAGAAAAATGGAAAGAGCCATGACTGAGAACTCTCACATAGCCATGCTTATAACCAGCATATAACCATATCAATAACAATAAGAGAACAACCATTAAATCCAAATAATAACAAGTACATTTACCAATCAAAAGCATTATAACTTAGCTTTCATCAAACATA
>APFE030160106.1:1557-87947 GCA_000404065.3 Pinus taeda
GATCTCTGATTTGCAATTAGGAACCTGCGTGTTAGCGTTGTGTGATTGTTGCTAGACCCGTGTTGGGCTAGTGGGATCGCCTCTGTCCGCAGAGGGGATTTACCAGTTCAACAAGCTCCATAAACATTATGATTATTTATTGGGTGAAGCAAATGTGTATGTGTGTATATGTGGTTAATATTGTAAATATTGTAATGATTTGTGTTATAAAGCTCCAGTAAACGGGATGTTTGTCATGTTTTAGCAGATTGTCATTATAAATACTCCAACGACCGATGCTATAAAGCTCCATGGGTAGTATGTTTTGTTTTCAACAATATTTTTGGTTATAGGTGTCATTGAACACCAAGGACGATGTTCCCCTAAGTGGGAGGGTTCTATAACAACCCTGGTTAAAAATTCATGTAAAAATATATAAGACCACGGTCATGGGACACGTATTCCAAGCTGAATGGTGGGAAAAACATCTTAGTGGGTGTTCATTGCGGTTATTATGGCTAAGGAAATTGGTAAAGGCAATGGAAAAGGATTTGGAAAGGCATGAGGAATTTATTGGCATTTTATTTATGAAAATAATGGAAATTAGGAGAAAAAGAATGTGAAAGGTCACGGGTTTCATGTGAGGAGGAAAATGAAGCAAAATAAGGGAAATTGAAGAAAATATAGGCCTCATTGATAAAATGGCTTATGAGGATCGGTTGGCAAGCATTCGATAGGTTTTGGTGGAGCTCTCTTCTATTCTCTCTCTCTCTCTCTCATACTCTTGGAAACACAAAGTTTTCTTGGAGCACCCTTGGAGGAGTGTGGCATACTTGGAGTTTTGGAGCAAGAAGGAAAAGGAAGAGAAGGAAAGCGTAAGAGGATATCAGGATTAACAACTAAAATGGGTTTTTCTTGAAGGTACTGAGTTGCATGTATGTTTTCCTCATTAGTTTCAGCATGCATGGAACATGCAGGTGGTTTGTTGGTCATGATATATCATTGGCATGGATGATTGTTTGGATTGACAATGGATTTTCTTAGCCTTACCATTTCCTGGATGGCCATGGTGTTGTGGGTTTATTTCTTTGTTTTTCTAATTGGTTCTCATGTTTCCTTTAGCTTGGGTTGAGTTATTAGTTCATGGAGCCTTGGTTGACAAACACTCTAGAAGCCTTGTAATGGCGTGGGTTGAGTTCTTAGTCCTAGATCCTTGGTTGGAAAAATGCTCTGGAAGCCCTGTAACAGCTTCGGTTGAGTTACTAGTCCTTAAAGCCTTGGTTAGACAAATGCTCTGGGAAACCTTGGTGGGTTGAGTTATTAGTCCTGGAATCTTTATTTGGACAAGTGATCTAGAAGTCTGGAAAAATTTGTGGGTTGAGTTACTAGTCCTGGAAGTTGGGTTGGAACAAATGCTCTGCAACCTTAGAAGGCTTAGGTAGAGACCAATATAATGATGGTTTTGTGATGTTCGACTGTGAGGTGGAATTAATGTTTGAAGTGTTGAGGTGGTTTGGACTCTGGAAGCCCTGAATGGTTTTGATTGATGTGTTTTATGAGATCCCACATTCATGCTTGGAATATGGCACGGGGGTGAGTGGTTGGAGAGAGATTTGGCTCAGCCATGTCTATGGTCAAGTGGAACATTGTATCCCCATACTGTGTTGGATTTTTCATCATTAATATGAGATTATTTATCCTTGTTATATCATGAGAATTATATTGGCTTGTATGTGGATTATATGGCTATTGTTTCCTTGGTATTTCTGTTGTTATTATGCTGGTTATGAATATGTATTATGACAGTGGCTATGTTTTTCTCCCATCGTGTTTTTACTTGTATATGAATAAACAATGTATTTACAGCCTAATGGGTGAAATTGCAATTAATGTGTTGAGGCATCAATACTTCTTAGAAATTCTCAGATGAGTATGAGACCCCTATGCTTAGATCTATTATTTACACATGTAGATGACATATTTTTGATATTTTTGACGAAATTTCTGTCATGGCTAGTAGGGGTCCAGTCAAGGGCTTGTTTAAATAATTTCATTTGTATCATCATTCCCTCATTATCTTTCTATTCTGAAGGTGTCATTCAATTATGGGCAATGACCTAGGCTTTGGGCCTGAAAAAGTGGCTTAAATCTAGGGGACGCTGGCACAACACTAAGAAAAATAATCGCTAGACGTTGGCATGCCATGTTGTGGGAGCGTCTAGATCCCTTTAGACATTGGAATGCCCATAGCATGGGAGAGTTCTGGGGTTAATTGGTCTAAAAAATCATTGGGACCCAGGGGATGGTTACCATAGAGGTTGGGATGGTTCCTGAGAGCCTTATTTCTAATGTGGAAGGTCTGTATGGCATGTTTCTGTCAGTTCCACTTCCTTAACGTGACTCGGGAGGTCGAATCATATCATAGTAACTCATCACATGTTTACCCTAGTTGGATGGTTACTTGGGTAGATGTGGGAGGAGGGTATTACAAACTAGGCATATATTATCTCCAATGAATTTCTTATCAACTTTCTAATTCCATGCACATTAAGAGGTTCTTCATGAAATCATACCTAGAATTTGCCTTTGTATAGTGCAATACATTTGAAAGTCTATCCACAAGGGGTGATATTAACATTGGTGATAACATAGTTCAATTTTGGTACCCATATTGTGGAAACAGAAGGAATCATACCATTTTTATGAAGTTCAAGATTTATTTGTTAAGAAAATTAGACATATGCTCATTAAAGTGGAGTTCAAAAGAATCATATAAGCAACATTATATTTTTTTGGATGGAAAGGGTAATTCATGTATATGAATAGGAATTCACCCATATCAGACTCATTGTTTTGAAGATAATCCTTTTCTCCTTATCTATTTTGTTAATGATAGATATTTTGTTTTATAGACAATATATAAATTTTGGTATTTTTTATTTGACAAGAAAATCATGTGCCAATTCATTTTTATACATTTTAAAGTTGTTGATATTTTAATTAAGATCTTGTCACTTATATGATATGGTCGAGTTTTTGAACCCTTTTCATTTGAAAGAAACTAAAACGTGCAAGGGTTTGGATCCAAAAGGGACTTTCATGGCTTGCCTAACTTCAATTATTTATGCTAATTATTTCATAAGGGCACAAGAAATTATCGTAAGGAGCTGATAATAATGACTGCACCACCAGCAAAACTACTCCAAAGAAAAAGAAGCAATTTTATAATGATGATACTGATACATAATTCAACTCAAACACATGCAGAAGGAAGAAAATATGTAAATTAATTATGATCAATCTAAACATAGACATGGGGAAAATTATTCAAATAGAAATAATGTTGGTATACCCATTTCTCCCATAAGAGTTCATATTCTATGCATAGAAGACATGAACCCGTTGTAGAAAGAAAAGAGGGTAATGAAGGATGTGTGGGAGATGGAGATGATATGGGTCCTCCTTATTCACAACTAGAAAAAACACATATTGTTGCATCCACAAAAAGAAAGAAAAGGACTAGCACAAAAATTGCTTGAGATTCTATGAACATGGAGGATAATGTAATATAAATAGAAATTGATAATGCTAATGAAGTGTCATCTTGGAAAGCAATACAAATGGAATAAAGCCAAAAAATGAAGAGGAGTTGGTTCGCGATGGAATAACTGTTTTTGAAGAGGAATATGTGACATTGCATCATGGAACATACAGCAAAGAGGCCATAAAAGTATGGATAGGAAGAATTAATGTAAAGAATAAGAAAGCTTGGAACTTAGAAATTGATGTCAAAGAAATTAAACCCTTAAGAATTCTCAAATTCCATCTAGCCACTCGCGACACATTGCCTTATTCAATAATGTAATAGGAACTAGAAAATGCAAGATTAAAGGAAAGGATAAGTGACCATGAAGACATTTTAAGCCCTATACTATTATTTGAAAACCCGTATTTGTTATCACCCCAGATCAAAGTTTTGAAGGAATATCCATGTCAAATTCTAAAGTTAAAAATGTTAATCAAATATTATTTGGCATTAAAACATACATTGCTAAAAACATAAATAAATAGCTCAATACACTTTTGGAAGCTTGAGAAGACGGTATTAGTTCAAGCAATTTGAAATAGTATTTTCTCATTGAATATTTTCAAACTGATCTAGAATGATGAATATTTTTAGAAATATATAGTAAGTACATTTGTAGGAAGGATATTATACATGGATATCTCACAAGAAAGCAATAATATCTCTCTTCCATGATTAGAATAAAGTGAATTAAGGTTAGTTGGCTTGCAAGGATAGACATCCTTTAATAACTAATAACTTATTGTAACACCTTGGAAGGAAAGAGAAGGGAATTATTTCCAAAATATCTAGATATAATTAAATAACTCAAAGGCCTACCATTGATAATAGATTTCACATTTCTAACCAATGATCAAATTGAATCAAAGTTAAACATATTCATAGTGTCATGGCATAGTGAGCTTGAGAGCCTCACTAAGTTTTTAGAAGAAGAAATAAAACAATGATCAATTATTTTTTTGAAGGATAATGAGTACCACATGGCCACCATACAAGAATTACATTCCAAATGTAAAGCTATATTGAATGAGTTATTTTCACTACGAGTCAAATAAGATGTAATGGTATCACTATTATAAGATCACATTGAATGTTGGCTAAAAAATGTGTTAGATGTAATAACTAATGCTCCATAACTTCAATGATTCAAGAAGTGGTTGTGCTAGTTTTGGTCAGAGTATGAGTTGAATGTTTAAATAAGAACCAAGGAGATGAAGGAGAGAGATACATACATCATTTCCAATTTTCCATTTTTGTGAGTATATTTATGTTTGAATCATTTCCATATTGTTTCTTCTCAATTTATGATCATCCAACCTATTTCCTGACATCTTTCGGTAAGGTTGATCCTTAATTTTTTTCTTTTTTCTTCCAAGTTGCTCCTACTGATATTTATGGTCCATCATAGCTCCACCCCTTATCCAAATTCGGTCATTATATGATTTTTCATCTATGTCAATGGTTTCAAAGTGTAAAAATGGAGGAATTAACTTGTAGGGTCATTTTTAACATGTGGGTCCCAAATTGAAGAAATTAGGGTCTAGAACCTTTTGAAGTCATTTTGAGGCATTACAAAACATTATTTGGGGTCAAGAATCTCTCACTTAAGTGCAGGACCATGTGATGTTGTTCAAAACTCATATACCTTTATAATGGTGCAAGAATCGATTCAATCAAAATTCACATGAAAAGGTTTTTCCTTCTGCAAGTTGACCTACCAAGTTTGACCACTATAGTATAAATGGATGTCATGTCAACCCTCATTACTCATGAAAAGAGTAATAGCCATATGTGATCTATGAAGACTCTAGAAGGGTCAAAATTATAACTCTATTTACGAGTTGGTATCAAACCTTACCCTTAGTTGGCTATTGGGCTATGTTATAAAATAGGCACTAGGAGGGGAAGGGGTTTCATTATATTTGTCTATCTTATTTTGTAGCGAATAAGAGCAACTAGGAGTGGGACTTAAAGAGAATAATATAGGGGGTTAGTGTTATGTAGCAACCTAACATGCCATGAGTCTCAGATAACTACATAAAGAGTGCCTTCTCCTATGTACTCGCATTATTCCCATACTAGAAAAGATAGCAATGTAGCCTCACCTTCTTGCAGAACTTTATCCTATAAGGGTTTCTCATGGAAAATATTTATATTCATTATGGATGGTGTGTAGTTGTATAAATTGTGTTCTCTATTTTCCACATTTTTTCATTCATAAACATAAAAATAGTAATTAACAAATTTGGAATCTAAAATAATTTAACCTTCATAGTATAGATTCAATTTATTTTTATCAAATTTGTTATGATGAACTATCCAATGGAATATCCATGAAAAATTATGGATCAATCCCAGTGTAATAGAAAAAATCTTACTTTATAATTTAAGTATAATAGATATTATGTAGTGTTGTTTTGCTCATATTTTATTTGAATTTAATCAACTTTGTATTATTCTTTTTTTTTTTTTTTTTTTTTTATAGAAAACTATTTAGAGCTCATAACTTTTGTGATTTCTCACTTTCTTTAAAGCATGATATTTCAAGTCTGTGTCTCCTTTACATATTTATGAATATATTAAATTTCTCTATGAACAACCATGGAGTGGCTTCCTGTATTATATGTCTTGCTTCAAACTATTCTCACTTACTTTATCTTGAATGGTAATGATGGAATAAATGTGTTATACTAAATTTTCTATTTTTAAGCCATTATTTAACTATTTTAATATTACTACCTTGTAAAATGTTATTGTTTGACTAAGAAAAAATATCATCACATCTATAAAAATGTAGTGATATTTTTGTATCCCATGACATTGATTCTCTTTTACTATTAATAATTTTAAAGAACAACAGGAAGATAATGAAGAAGTATAACCTTTAGGGTAGTTCAAGATGTTTATACAATGGAATTCAAGAATGGTTAATTGATTTTGTATTGAAAGGTTAGTGGTTAATAATAGATAATTTGAAATGATTGATAAGATTTACATATTTTATTTTATTTTGTCCATGACATCATATGGAAGTGTCCATTTCATATTATTATGTTTATAGACATGTTTATTTTGGAATAGGATTTTCACAAATTTAATTTAATTATCAATAATTATTAAATGAATGGTAAGGATTTAACCTCCACATAATATTCTAGAATATTCTTAGTAGTATTCACAAATTAAAGGCTGAGACTCGTCTCAAAAGTAGTTATGTCATTTTTGACATTTTAATTAAATTGATTAATTAAAAAAATGGCATATGAAATGATTTTTTTTTGACATGTGGTATCGATAAGCCATGATATTGGTCCATGGTATGTAACAAAACTTATTTATAAATTACAAATCTCCATGACAAAATGAGAATGTATATATGGTTCACTTATATATTAATTATTTTTATAATAATAATAATAAATCAAAATAAAATTATAATTTAATTATTTTTTTATTATTTTTGAAAATTTTATAAATGTCACATGTATCATGAAATAAGTGTTTTGACTCCTATCATAGATTGATTCCAATGAACATTTACTGGCCATTTCATTTATATGACTAGATTGGTTTATGAACGAAATTACATATAAAAGAATAATTAAAGTCAATATTTTCAATATAAATTCTCAAATCTTTTTATACCATAATTTTGAGTAAACAACACTTTTCAAACTTAATACCATATTTTATTTCTTCATTAGTAAAAAAAAACCATCATTCAAGAAAAGAGAATAATATTTACAAAGTCTTTGCCATAAAATATTTTTGAAGGTTTTTCAAAATTAAACTTTGAAAAAACAATAAGAATTTTGTATTACATAATGTTACATAATATTGAAATCAAATTTGTAGTATTTTAATATGACATAATATTTACTCAACATATTATTACTACACTATAAATTAATATTGTGATTACCCATAATATTATAATATGACTTAAGATTTTTAAAATCAAAGTTTCAATATCATAATAATATATCATTTTGAATTTAGATAGATAACCAAAGTCAATTGAAGTCAATTAATTATAAATAATAATAAGTAAAATCAACCCTAATAAACTATAACTAAGTCACTCACTCTCCCAAGACTCAGACTTTGAAAGTTGTGAGTGGATGTCGTCGCGACTCCACTAAAAATACGAAGCAAGTTGTCCATTAGAACCATTTCAAAGTATCTTCCCATATATAAAATTATAGAAATTAAATAAATGTTTAATATAAATCATGGAATGTTGTTTTTTTTTTCAATTAATAATGTTTACCACACAAATTCTCATTAACGAATAAAAAATGTTGAAGAATATTTCCAAGGAAACTTTTATCTTTTATCTTGATTAATTCTTTGAAATAATGTCTTCATATTCTTAATTGAATAGAGGTTGATTTATGATTGATACTTTAATTTTGAATAAATTATAATTTAAATTTGTGCTAATGTCTTCATATTCTTAATTGAATAGATGTTGATTTATGATTGATACTTTAATTTTGAATAAATTATAATTTAAATTTGTGCTATATAAAATGTTATTGAATTTATGAAAAATGTCTAGTTAAAAAATGATATTCTAGACAATTTTCATAACACATTTGTTGGAAACTAAAAGACTTGTTTTTGACAACATTTTATGACATGTTTTTTGCTAAGTAAGAGTGAGACCATCTATTAAACTAGTAAATTACATAATGTACATAAAGCTGGACTCGCTCTATGAAAATTTGATAGTAGCCGGGCTGTCAAAAAAACTGAAACAAACTTCAAAAATCAAGAAAATCCTGAACATGGCTACAGAAGAGCCTATTAGTCACACTGCCATGCATCAAAATAGAAAACTGAATGCCACAAATCCGATGGCTCACAAAACTTCAACAAAAGACCAACCATAAACTATGAATTAACTTGCTATCCCGAAGATCGTGCGATCCAAACATCCAAGATCCAATGGTCACGTGTTAATTTCGGGCTAACACATATCCCTCACTTTAACTCTTCTTATGGACTTGAAGAGGACTTTAGGCTACCTTCTAAACTTTTTCGGGTCCGAATGAGGAATTATCAGTCGTGTAGTTTCTCCGCTCGAAATCCATGGGATGGAGGACAACTAAAGGGATCACGGCAACTAGCCCCCTTTTTAACCTCTCTTACGGATCCAACAATTAAATAGGCCCCCACACTATAAAATTTCGGGTCCGGTTTGAAAATTAAAGATCAAGCATATTTACGCCCGAAATACGTAGGATGGCAGCAATCCCGGTGAATAACCCACCCTTTAATATTTCTTTCGGACTCGAAGAAAGAATGGGCCACAAATCTATATTTTTTTCAGGTCTAAATGTAGAGATAACCTATGCGTATTTTCTGGCCCGAAATCCATAGGATGATAGCGATCTGAGCCATCTTCGGTCAGGAACCTTCCAACCTGCCCATTGTTTTCCTTTTGCTTCTTCCCTGTGAATGGTCCTCTTTCTTTAGTTTCCATTAGTCTTTGCTTCGCTTTTTTCTCAAGCTCTGAAAGTACTCCTGGTCTATGTTAGCTTGTTGATGATAGTCTTCGTGCAATTTTCCTAGGGGGGTCAACCTCCAATTATATCTTCTATTACTTTTTTAACAGAGTACCCCTTCATTCGCCAACTGATCTGCTAGCCTGTTAGCAGTTCTACGAACATGAACAAAATTGAGGGTTCTCAGTGTTTTCAAGTGGGATTGGATATGTTGATATACTTGCAATAACCACCAATGCTTCGACACTCTTTCTTGTGCTGTGCCATTGCATATTTTCTTGATCGAATTGATTATCAATTTAGATTCAGCTTCGATGATGGTGTTATGCAAGTTTGATTCAATTAAGATTTCTAGGAATTGCTCTAGGGCCATGAGTTCTGCCATATTATTAGTGGCTTTCCCAAAATAACTATGAAATATGATTTTTATGTGTCCCTGCTCATCTCTTATGACTTTGCCGTAACCAGCCACCCCAGGGTTTCCTTTAGAGGCTCCATCTATATTGAATTTCAAAAATCAATGAGGAGGAGGTTGCCAGAAGTCCTTATCTGTTGTTATGTGACTAACAATATTTCTTATTCCCTGGGTGAAAGGCACCTGAAGATCCAGATGCAAAATAATTTGAACATCCTGGTCCTGAGGTGGGTTCTTGGGGGGTTTCTTTATAAGTATGCTTACAGTCTGTTTGAGCTATCTAATGATCTGAGCTATGATGCTCTGGGATGAGGCCATTCTGTTCTTGAAAATCCTATTGCTGCATTCTTTCCAGACATCCCAGATTAGAAAGCTTGGAACTAGAGACAAGCTTTGTTGGTTATTTCATAATCAGAGAAGTTTCTCCTCCAGTTCTTCAAAGTTCCAGTGATGCTGAAAATGACCCTATCCGTTTTTCTGAAGATTGAAGCCACCCATTTCCACAAGGTGGAGGTGAACGGGCAGAGATTGAGAAGGTGTTCCATTGCTTCTTCCTGTAATTCACATAACTGGCATCTAGATGGGCCTGCTACACCTCTTCTCTGAAGGTTATTCCAAGTCAGAATTTTCTTATGATTCACCAACCACATGAACATTTTGATTTTCATCCAGTGCAGGTTCTGTCATAGGTCCTTCCATAGCTTATCAAGGTTTGTTAAGTCAAGCCCTAGGGTCAATCTCTTGGGTTCTTTAAGGTTGAAGTTGCCTTCATTGTTTCTGCCCCATCTCAATTGGTCTGACGATGTTGATGTCAAAATATTTCTCTGTTCTAAGATCACTAGCTTCTGCCTAGGCCTTCAGATGGGTCTCTTCACTATAAACCGGGTCCTTCCATGTTCTCCATTTGCCTTGGTTCTTGGCCTGATCCCAGTAGTCACTTACCCTAATTAGGCCTTTATTGTCGGTGCCATTCTTGAGATAGGATAGTTCTTCTCTTAACAATATAGGTTCTTCTTGCCAGTTGTCCTCCCAAAACCAAGCTAGGTTTCCATATTTGATCTCCCAGAAACCGTGTTTCTGTACAATGGCCCTATTCTCTCATGCTTTGTTCCAAATGTGGGAGCCTTTGATGAGCCGAGACATTCGAATGAGACCCCTTTCTTGCCAACTATTTGCATACTTCTATTTCCAAATCTTGGCCCACGGGGATACCGTTTCCTTTAACCATCTCCACCACAGTTTTGCCCCCAAAACTCTTCTTAGGGTTTCAAGGTCATGAAGTCCCAAACCTCCATGTGTCTTAGGTTTACAGACCTTATCCCATGCAACTAAAGGCCATTTCTTTTTATCTTCCCCTTTGCCCCAAAGAAAGTTTCTTTGGATATCTCTGATTTGTTGCACAACTCCTTTAGGAGCAGGAAGGGCTGAGAACATGAAGATGGGAACAGTGTGTAGGACAACTTTAGTCAGCACCAGCTGATCTGCTAGATTCAGAGACCTGCTTTTCCATTTTCTGACTTTGTCTTGGAGTTTATTAGTGACTGACTCCCAAACAGTCTTGCTCAGAGGTTTGTCTATTAGGGGAATACCCACATATTTGGATGGTAGCTGATCTCTTTGAAAGCCTAGAATTCTAGTGAGGTTTCTCTGAATAGCAATGTCAGTATTAAAAAAGCAAATCTTTGACTTGGTAAGACTCACCTCTGTCCCATCAACCATAGCAAAGTTGTTCAATATTAGCTTGAAATATTTAGCTTCCTTGACTGTTGGTGTACCCTGCAGCATACTGTCATCCACAAATTGTTGGTGAGTCAAGGCATCCCCATTCGTGGTGAGTTTAAGACCCTGAGTTTTTCCTTTTGCTTTGGCTGATTTGATCGCATAGCTTAAACCTTCCATCATGAGAATAAAGAGGAAGGGGGAGAGCGGATCACCTTGTCTGAGGCCCCTCGAAGGCCTAAAAGTTTTGGATGGAGAGGCATTAAGGAGGATTGAAAGACTAACTGTGGTAACAAGGGCCATTACCCATCTTATCCAGTTGTGGTCAAAGCCATACGCTTTTAGTACTTCCCTGATATAAGCCCAGCTTAGCTTATCATAGGCTTTGCTAGGTCAAGTTGGATGATCATACCTACTTGCTTAATGCTCTTGAGAGAATGTACCACCACGTGAGCTTGGATGATGTTATTTAGAATTTGCCTTCCTTCCACATATTTAGTTTGTTCCTCAGACACAAGAGTTGGTAGAAGGGGCTTGAGCTTGTTTGCAATTACTTTGGATATAATTTTGTACACCACATTGCATAAAGCTATGGGTCTAAATCTATCAGGTGTCATAGCTTTTTCCTGCTTTGGAATCAAAGTTATGAAAAAGGCATTGAGCGCCCTCAAGGCAGTTTTATTCCTCCTCGAGTCCTCCACTACCTCAAGGATATCATGTTTGACTGTCTCCCAACATGCTTTAAAGAAGTTAGTATTGAACCCATCCGGGCCTGGACCTTTCCCATTTTGCATCTCTTTAATAACTTAGCTGACATCCTTTTTAGTCACTGGCCTTTTAAGATTGTAATTGTCTTCTCTAGTTACCAACCTAGGAATGCGCTTTATGAAGTTATCGATAAATTGTGATCTGTCTATGAGAGTCTCCTTTGCTATGCTTTGGAAATGCTAAACCAGAGTAGATTCTATTTCTTTGTGGGTGCTGAGATGTTTTCCTTGAGTATCTCTAAGTTTTTGAAATCTTGTTATGAGACCTGTGTTCCATGGTTGACTTGCGAAAAAACTTTGTGTTTCTTTCTCCTTCTTTTAACCATTGCACTCTCGATTTCTGTCTCCAAAAGATCTCCTTTTGCTTGCATTTTTCCTTCCATTCCTATTGGAGAGAGTCAACTTGTATTTTCCTTTCCTCGGTAAAACCATTTGAGATGAGGACCTGGTTAATTCCCTGTAGTTTCTATTCAACTTCTTTTTTAGCTTTGAAGATGTTGCCAAACTCATTTTTGTTCCAGTCTTTTAGCCTATGTTTGATGTGTTTCAATCTCTGGTGTAGAAGAAACATATTAGTTCCCTGAACGGGGATATCTTTTGTCCACCATTTTTCAATATCTCTGATGAAGTCAGGGTGGGTGAGCCAAATATTCTCAAACCTGAAAGGTCTATTTCTTGGAGTGCCTATAAAAGAAGCTTCCAGTTGGATGGGCCAGTGATTTGAGCCTCCAAAAGGGAGGATTAAAGTAGACAAGTCAAGGCCTGTGAGAATGAGGTCCTCAGAGATTATGAATCTATCAATCTTAGAGGCAACTTGAGAAGCCCCTCCCCTTTTATTATTCCGGGTAAAGGTGCCATTTTTTGTCTCCGTATCCACTAGCTTCATGTCATTTAGGAAGTTCTAAAAGGCTATGGAGTCTCCACCTAGTGTTCTATTCCCACCTTTTTTTTTTTCCGTAAGAGATTTGATCATATTGAAGTCCCCTCCCAGAATCCAGGGCATATTCGGATATCTTTCCCTTAGCTCCTTCAGAGAGATGAGAATCTTGAGCTTGCCTTCAATTTTTTGAGGACCATAGACATTTGTGAACAAATAGACTTCCTTGTCACCCAAAGGTTGGATTACCATCAATAGTTAGTTCCTAGATGCTTCAACATCTAAGATTCCAAGCTTTTGGGGGTTCCAAAGTGTAAGAATTCTTCCTGCTATGTTGTCTACATTAACTTCTAGATATTCATACTTTATGAGCCATTTGCTGGGTATTTCTCTTATTTTTTCTATTGAACATTTTGTTTCCTGGATAAACATCATATCTGGTTTTTCTTCTTTTATTCTATTTCTAAGATTTCTTTGTTTCCTTTTAGTTTCTAGTCCCCTAATATTCCATGTGGTGAGCTTCATTAAGAAAGGTTTGTAAAAGAGTAACTGGTAAGATCTTTCATCTTACCTGAGTCGATCATGAGTTTCCCACACTCTATTAGCAGCTCATTCTATCTTTTTCTTCCTCTTTTCCTGCCTAGATTCTTGGGATCGTATCTCGGTGTTGCCTCCATAGTTTAACCCCTCTGTTTTCCTGGCTATCATGGTTTCTTTCAAATCCAGAGCCCTTTGCTTGAGATCTCCAAAGGAAGAGCTGTTGTACTATGTCATACTCCTCTTGTGGTAGGGAATCAACCCCTTTGGTGGTTCCCTGCTCCAGGAGCTTTTGTAGATCGAGGTTCCCTTTCAAGAATTTCCTACAACTCATGGTCCTCCATTCCAACCTTGTTTGGGGTCATCTCATGGTCCCTGTCAAGTTCCATAGTGCTGGGCAGATCCTCCTTTTGTTTACTGTTTTGAGGTTTATCCTCCATGCTATCATATTTTCCCCCCTTTTCTGCAGGACTATCCTCCACTACCTGGTTCGTCCCAATGTTCCCATCTTCTTTTTCTAATATTTTGAAGCTGTTATAACTTGGTTGCTGCTCCTCACTGATTTTCTTTCGATTATTTTTCCCTCCTTTCGCTCTGCCTCCCACCTTGGTAAAGCCTTTCGTATCTTTGCATGTGTTGGTTTTAATATTGTTCTCCATCTTGTTCAATGGGCAGTCTCTAAAGAGGTGCCTGTGTTCATGACATCTGTGGCATCTGAATGGGACATGTTCATAGTCCACTGCCTACACCCATTCTTCATCATAAACTTCTAGAATTATTTTGTTTGGAAGTGCTCCAAATAGGTCCATTTCTATGCATATTCGGGCAAAGGAGGTGTATTTCCCTCGCAGAGTCGCATCTGATATCTTTAAAAAATGACCTAGTTTATTGCCTATGGCTTTTAAGGATTCTGGCAGCCAATAATCTAAAGGTAGGGAGTAGAGTCTTATCCATACCGACACTGAAGTGAATGTCTCTCGTTCTGGGACAAAATTCATCACCCATGGTCGCATATAGAGGCCTACAGCTGTGTAAAAATAGGGTCCTCCTTCGAATACTCTGTCTTTGTCCTTTAAGTTTGTGAACACGACTGTGAAGAAACCCTTGGACCCAAGTTGAAGATTTATTTCTCCCTTAGGTTTCCAATGGTTCTTTATCCAAGAAAACAAAGCCTTATCCGTTGGCCATATCCCGATAAACTTGCATATTACTACATAAATCGCCATGTGATCCCTATGCAACTGAAGCGCCGGGTCATTTAAAACAACCCAGGGTGTGATGGTTGACCTAGGTTTGCAGATTCCTATCATTTTCTTGTGCTCCACTCTTTGATTGCCTCCTCCCGCTCTTTTTTCTCTTCTACCTTCCTCGTGATTCTCTTCCTATTCCTGATCCTAAGTTCTGATGTTTCCTTGTTTCTCAGTGTTGATGCTCCCCATCCTGTCTCCATTAGCTTCTTGAAGCGATTCGAGACTACATGACTATAGGAGGGAGTGGAACACCCCCCTCCTCACCCCTCCATGGTGACCAGCTCTGAAACCCTAGTTCAGCGTGCTTGATGTGGAGTGGAGCCGAGCTTCCCCTCCAAAATCTGTTTTTGACATAAAATCGACAACATTTTATGGCATTTAGTTGAAAATGAAAATCATGATTTTTTATTCAAGAAACAACATTCACTATAATTTTCATATACTAATGTATAAATTGCATACTTTAATTTTGATATGCTAATGTCTAAGTTTCATACCTTCGTATTCGTGATTGAATACATGTTGATTTATGATTTATGATTGATTTGAATAAATTCTGAAAAAATATCCAATTAAAAAGTGATATTGTTGGCAATTTTCATAACACATTTTTTAGAAACTAAAGGACTTGTTTTTAACGTCATTTTATGGCATTCAATTGAAAATGAAAATCTTCATCTATTTAAAATGATTATTCAAGAAACAACTAACGCACCTACAACTCTTATCTTACTCACTATATTTTTCATCTTCAATAGCTAATGGAAATAATTTATTTCTTTTTGCTTCCTAAAATAAGGATGATTGTTTTTAATATGCATGTAAAGACAACATACCTAGCACTAAAATTTCCTATTAAATCTAGCTGACTATTACATGGACAATATCTAGTAATATTTCAAGAAGAAATAAGACACTTTTGATATATTTTTATTAATGAAATGAGATTTATACAACATATGTTTTTCATAAAGATTGATTCTTGATTATGAGAAGCATTTTCAAAAAACAAATCTATTTTTTTGGTAATAGATTCATCATTCTTGTTAGTGACCTTGGTCAATTGCCTCTTCTGAGAGATAAATGTTTATATGCAAATAATACATATGTAACACCCCCTCCTAGGTCTACCCAAAGTAACCTTGCCAACCAGGGTAAACATGAGACGAGAGGCTACTATGATGGGATTCAACCTCTTATGTGTCCTTAAGGAAGTGGAATCGACGGAACATCACACACAAACATCCAACAACATCAATAGACCCCTCAGGAGACAAGCCATCCACTAAGACAACCTGTCCCTGAGTTCCACTATTGTTTGAGCAACTTAGGGCAGAGCAACACTCCCCAGATACTGCCAAAGCGAGTTAGTCTCTAGGCTAACGCTATGTGGGCTAGAAATCCTAGAAATTGAGCCATTTTTCTAGCCCAGACTTCCCAGCCTCTACCCAGAACTGGTTGGAACCTTTTGGAATCATTAAAAACATGATAAAAATGCCAATGAATCAAACTCAACCTTAGGATTAGGCTTGAGCATGCCTAACCAAGACTGACATTCTATCAAACACTTGACATAAATACAACCTACAAGTCTAGGATACAAGATAGAGCATAAATGACTAAAATAACTTATGGAACATAACTAGAAGGATCACCTCCTTCTCAAATGAACTATTATATCATCAATGAGGTATTGCATCCAGTCATTTAACATTTACAAGTAAATACATAAAATAACCATGAGATGAACCAGTCATTTAACCATGCTTATAACAAACATAAAACCATATATATCAAAGATATGACAACCATTAAATCCACATATAAATCAATGCAAAAGTAAGAGAAAGCAGCCTTTATTAATCATAGGCAAATCCGACCAGGTTTGAGACTTCCACGTACCACCCGACCATAGACATGGCTGAACCAAATCTCTATTTTACCCAGTCACCCCGTGCCATATTCCAAGCATGAATGTGGGATCTCATAGAACAGTCAATACAAGAACAACCAAGGGAATCCAGAGGTTAAACCACCTCCACCCTCATCAAATTGTGATCACACCAAAATCAGTGCTCCAATCACAACCGAACCGAACTTGGAATGCCATCCGAAATTTGTCACTATCCTTGAGGAATTTTTTTGTCACCTTATCTCTTAGGCTTTACCGCAATCCAAACTAAATCACTAGGCCCTAAACCGAGACTAGTCTCTTAGGCTTTACTGCAATCCAAACCTGGATCACTAGGCCCTAAAACACGACTTCTCCCTCAGGCCTTACCATGTATCTCGCCAAAACCGATCAAGTGTTAAAATTTGGGTACCAGAGAACAAGTGGTCCCTAAGGCTTTGATCTTTGGCCTAGGGAAAAGTATCCAAATTTACTTTTTACGTTTCTCCTAAAGTGACTTTATAAGTGGTAAAGTCAATTTAATTTAAAAGTGACTTTATAAGTAGTAAAGTTACATTCTAATTTAAAAGTGACTTTATAAGTGGTAAAGTTACATTCTAATTTAAATGTGACTTTATTAAAGTCAATGAAAAATTAGAAAGTGAAAAAGTGACTATGGAAATAAAAGGTTAAGTAGGTATTTATTTAAGTGGGTGAGCTAAAAAATAGAAAGTGAGAATTAAATGCACATTTATTCTCATCCCTAGATCTAAATGAATCTCAGCCATTAGATCTTAGGGTAACCCAAAAGATCATTTGGAGAATGAAAGGAGAAGAGAAGAGAAAAAGATCAATTCATTCTTTCATGAGCATTTGAGAGAAAGAGAAGAGAGAGTAAGGATAAAATTTCTGAGCAATGAAGAAGTGAAGGAGAGCAACAAGAAGACATTTCAGTAAATCTGGGCAACACCATTTATTGGCATGCATCCCAAGGAAAAACCATACAGTAAGAGAAAGGCATACGAATCAAGGAAGAGGGACAACACAAAAATCAAGGAAGAGGGACAACAACAAGGGCACGCATTTTGAGGCAGATTTGGGCATGAATTTCGAGGCAGCCGTATTGTTGAAATCTGTACGGTTCGTACAACAAGTTCTGGGCACATTTTTTGAGGTAGGACGTACAACATTTAATGTTGTTTTATTGCTGTAAAAAAATTATGTTTTAGTTGTTTGCTTATTGGCACGATTTTTGAGGCGGAGTGCAAGCACATAAATCGAGATAAGTTGTAATTTGTGGTTGTTGGAATTTTTAATATGTATTTTAGTTTCTCTGTAAAAGCATTTTCAGAAATAAAGAGGAGCTCTTAAACTAGTTTTCCCCAAGAGTTGTAGGGGGTTTTTCTAGGGTTACATTGACCAAAATCACTATGTTATTTTCTGTGTATGGCTTTCATAATTTTGTTGTGTTTTATTTCTGTAATTTCAACAGTTATTAAATCTCTAAATTTGTGTTTTAAGAAAATATTGTCATTTCCAGATTTTAGAATCTTTTTATCATGCTTGGATTTAAAAATAAATTCATGGAGTGATAAGGAAAACTGATAACTGGAGTGGGGGTTGAACTTTCTTCATGGTATTAGAGCTTGGTTGGCTGAAAAGTGCAGTTTGGAACAACAAAGTGAGAATTACAAGAAGTTGATTTTTACACAGAAAACAGAAACCTTTACCACATATTTGAAAATTTCAGTTTGGTAGGATAGTGAATCATGTCTTTGGGTTTGATAGTTGAAGACGTGTTGGATGGGCATAACAACTACAATGCATGGAAGGAGAGAATCCAGAGCATCTTTGAGGAAGCAGAAGTCTGGGGCATTATGGTAAATACCACATAGAACCCAGTAGTAGTTCATGTTGACCTTGTATAGTTGGCAGAGTTTAATAAAAATAATGCTAAGGCAAAAAGATTGATTCTGGGAGGAATTAAAGACCATGTGATTCCTCATGTGAGAGGGAAGAATTATGCACATGAGATGTGGACAGCCTTGACCAGTGTTTACCAAAACTCAAATGAAAACAGAAAAATGGTCCTAAAGGAGAAATTGAAGTGCATTAAAATGGTTAAGACTGACAATGCTACATCATACCTCACAAAGATCACTTTAGTGAGAGATGAGTTGGAAGCCATAGGTGAGATCATTGCACCCACTGAGTTGGTGAGGATTGCTTTGAATGGTCTTCCCAAGACTTGGGAAATTTTTTTGGATGGCATTGTTGCATGGAAAACCTTCTTGATTGGGAGAGGTTGTGGGATGATTGCATTCAGAATGAGATCAAAAAGAACCATCTTTGAGCAGCCAAACAGGTGGAAGAGGATGACAATGTGACATTGTTAGTAAGAGGCAAGAAGGGAAGAGCAAGAAAGCAAGCTTCTAATAGTGGAGGCAAAGGAAAAGGTAAAGGCAAGCAACAGAACAAGGAGAAGAACTATTCCGAAGTCAAATGTTGGAATTATCAAAAGTTGGTACACTATGTTGTTGTGTGTCTGGAGAAGAAGAACAAGAAAGGAAAAGGCAAACCCGTGGCGCTTCTACAGAGATAGAGAGCGTCTCAGAGAGCTTTGCTCGGGAGTTTGGGCTCATAGCTTGTGAGGCTACTAGTGTAGGATCACCTGCCATATAGGTTCAGAGGGAGTGTGCATTCCCTGCTACTAGCAGAGCATCTTCTAGCATTTGGTATGTTGAGAGTGGCACTTCCCGCCACATGACAGGAGTCAGAGAGTACTTCTTAGAGCTTTCAGAGGGTGATACTAATATGGAGGTAGTACTTGGTAATGACAACATTGTTAGAGCAGTCGGTGTGGGGACATTGAAATTTGATAGGGGACCTAAACCTCCCTTGAAAGTGTCATATGTTCTATATGTGCTTGGAATGAAGAAGAACCTAATATCCTTCTCAGCACTTGAGGACTTAAGCACTTAAGAACCTAATATCCTTCTTAGGAGAGGGCAGGTGCTTATATATCCTAAGGGAACTCAAACTTCTTCAGCTAGAGAGATTAGTGTGCGCCATGCCAAGGTGTACAAGTTCTCATTCCAGCCCCTGATGGCATTGAGTAGCAGCACCCGAGACAGGACAAACAATAGATCTAGCAGTTTAAAGTTGTGTGAGATTTGGCACTGCAAGATGGGGCACATGTATCATGGGGCCTTAAGTACATTGCGGGAGATCACCACTAGTGTGCCAGATTTCAGTTCTGATCACCTTGATGTATGCAGAGGATGTGTTATGGGGAAGTTTTCCAGATCCCCTTTTCCCAGCAATGATAGTAGAGTGACTAAGATCCTTGACTTGATTCATACTGATGTGAGTGGTTGGATGTCTCATGTATCCTTGAGTGGCTATGAGTACTATGTTTTATTCATTGATGATCACTCCAAGAAGACCTGCATTTATTTCTTGAAGACCAAGAGTTAGGTCTTCAAGTGGTTTCAAGAGTTCAAAGCTCTTTTAGAGACCCAGACAGGTAGGAAGATCAAGGTCCTCAGGTCGGACAATGGAGGGGAGTATACCTTTGGTGACTTTGTTGATTTTTGTGCTAAGGCAGGCATTAGGAGGGAGTTCATAGTTCCTTACTACCCCCAACAGAATGGGGTTGCAGAGAGGAAGAATAGATCCATTACAGGGGATACCAAAGCCATGCTTCATGATAAGGGGTTACCTTTATTTTTGTGGGCAGAGGCCTACAACACTGCTATGTACTTAGAGAACAAGAGTCCACATTGTGCCTTGGGGAATGTGACTCTGGAGGAGGATTTTTCTGGGAAGAAGCTTGATGTTGGGCACTTTCGTATCTTTGGGTGCCTTACATATTCCTATGTCCCCAAGGAGAACAAGACCAAGCTAGAGCCCACTGCAAACAATGACATCTTTGTGGGTTATAGAGAGACCTAGAAAGCTTATTGGATTTATATTCTTGTGCAAAGGAAAGTGGTTGTCAGGCAGGATGTGAAGTTCGAGGAGGAGAGAGCTTTTAGGAGGTCACGAGAGTTAGAGTATCCAGAGTCACCAGACCCTTAGGAGAAGCTGAGTCAGTCACAAGGATCCAGTGGTCATGGATCAGGAGATACATCGATTACAGCGTTAGGTCCATCAGTGAGCAGTGGCTCTTAGATTCAGGTGGGTGGTTCTTCGGGCAACATGCAGGGCAATCCGTAGAGCAGTTCACAGGGTAGTCCAATAATGGATAGTTCACACGGTACTTCAACATCTACAAGCACAGATTCAGGCATGAGGTCAATTGGAAGGCCTTCACAAGTTCAAGGTTCTGATGATGATGAGGATTCTTTCACTCCGGTGGGAGAAGTATGCTCAGGGAAGAGGAAGCCCAAGTGGCTTCAAGATACCTTGTGTGAGGCCACATCAGTTTCTAGGCCAAATAGGTTAGAGAGAGTAAACCACCTGAGGCGTTCTATAGTTACATGGCATTGGTAACAAGCATTAATGACTCCGAGCCTTCTAGTTATGAGGAGGCAGCCTCCCAGCAGGTCTGGAGAGAGGCCATGATGGAGGAGTATTCTTCGATTATGAAGAATGATGTTTGGGAGGTAGTGCTGAGGCCTGAATGTAAATCAGTTGTTACTTCCAGATGGCTCTACAAAATATAGCATGCTGCAGATGGCATCATTAAGAAGTTCAAGGCTCGATTTGAGGTGAGAGGGTTCTCATAGGTAGAGGGAGTTGACTATGAGGAGACCTTCACTCCCGTAGCTCGGTATACATCTATTCACTCCATTATATCGATTGCAGTGGAGATGGGTTGGAAGATGCACCAAATGGATGTGAAGGCCGCATTTCTTAATGGCTTCATTCAGGAGGAGGTTTATATTGAACAAACGCAGGGCTTTGAGGTGCATGGGAAGGAGTCCCATGTATGTAGATAGAAAAATGAACTCTATGGCCTGAACCAAGCTCCCAGATCTTGGTACTCGAGGATTGATACATACTTGCAGTAGTTGGGTTTCACAAAGAGTGAGGCTGATCCAAACCTATACTTCATTGTGGTGGGTGAGGAGCCTCTCATTCTGGTGTTGTATGTTAATGACTTGATCATCACTGGTGCAGAGAGACTCATTTAGGGATGCAAGAGAGATCTTGCTTCAGAGTTTGAGATGAAGGATATCTGCTTGATGCATTATTTTCTGGGATTAGAGGTGTAGGAGGAGGAGGGGCATTTCTTCCTGGGACAAGGGAAGTACATTGTGGATATTCTTAGCGCCTGATTCTGAGTTCATGGATCCTACTCTATACAGACAACTGATTGGTTATTTGATCTATTTGTTCAACACTTGATCAGATATATGTTTTGTAGTTAACACTATGAGTCATTTCGCGTGTGAGCCCAGGAGAGTGCACTGGGTGGCTGCAAAACACATTCTTTGTTACTTGCAGGGGACTATGGATTTTGGTCTGGATTATAGACAGGGTGATGGAGTGAGACTGACAAGGTACACGGATTCATATTGGGCAGGTTGTGCTTCGAATATGAAGAGTACTTCTAGGTGTTGTTTTGGGTTGGGTTCAGCAGTTGTGTCATGGATCAGCCGGAAACAATAGTTAGTTGCATTGAGCTCAGCTGAGGCAGAGTATATGGCTACTAGTTTCGCTAGTTGTGAGGCCATATGGCTTTGCAAGATTATGTTTGGTCTATTTGGTCAGGCATTGAGACCTTCAATACTTTACTATGATAATTAGAGTTGCATAAAACTCACGGAGAATCCAGATTTTCATGACAAGTCAAAGCATATTGAGATCAACTATCACTTCATTAGAGACTATGTCCAAAAGGGAGTTGTCAAGCTTGAGTACATTTCCACAAATGAGCAGGTAGCAGACATTTTCACCAAAGCCTTACCACAGGGAAAGCACGTCTACTTCAGAGACAAGATGGGAGTGGTGAGCAACACTTTCCTTAGTAAGTGGGAATGTTAAAATTTGGGTACGAGAGGACAAGTGGTTCCCTAAGGCTTTGATATTTGGCCTAGGGAAAAGTATCCAAATTTATATTTTACTTTTCTCCTAAAGTGTCTTTATAAGTGGTGAAGTCAAATTTAATTTAAAAGTGACTTTATAAGTGCTAAAGTTACATTCTAATTTAAAAGTGACTTTATAAGTGGTAAAGTTACATTCTAATTTAAATGTGACTTTATTAAAGTCAATGAGGAATTAGAAAGTGAAAAAGTGACTATGGAAATAAAAGGCTAACTCAGTCTTTATTTAAGTGGGTGAGTTAAAAAATAGAAAGTGAGAATTAAATGCACATTTATTCTTATTCCTAGATTTAAATGAATCTCAGCCATTAGATCTTAGGGTAACCCAAAAGGTCATTTAGAGAATAAAAGGAGAAGAGAAGAGAAAAATATTGATTCAGTCTTTCATGAGAATTTGAGAGAAAGCAAGGAGAAATTTTTTTAGCAGTGAGGAAGTGAAGGAGAGAAGCAAGAAGACATTTTAGCAAATGTGGGCAGCAACATTTATTGGCACGCATTACAAGGAAAAACCATACAGTAAGAGAAAGGCATAGAAATCGAGGAAGAGGGACATCAGAAAGGGCACGAATTTCAAGGCAGTCGTACCGCTGAAATCCATATGGTCTGTACAACAAGTTCTTGGCAAATTTTTCAAGGTAGGTCATACAACATTTAATGTTGTATTATTGCTATAAAAATTTCTATTTTGGTTTGATTATTGACATGATTTTTGAGGCAGATTGCAAGCACGAAAATCGAGATAAGTTGTAATTTGTGGTTGCTGGAATTTTTAATGTGTATTTTAGTTTCTCTGTAAAAGCATTTTCAGAAATAAAGAAGAGCTCTCAAACTGGTTTTCCCTAAGAGTTGTAGGGGGTTTTTCCAGGGTCACATTGACTAAAAATCACTGTGTTATTTTTTGTGTGTGGCTGTCATAATTTTGTTTTGTTTTCTTTCTGCAATTTCAACAGTTGCGAAATCTATAAATTTGTGTTTTCATAAAATATTGTCATTTTTAGATTTTAAATTTTTTTATCATGCTTGGATTTAAAACTAAATTCATGGAGTGATAAGGAAAACTGATAACTAGAGTGGGGGTTGAAATTTATTCATCAAGGGATTCCTAGGCCTTTCGGAATGAAACCTGAAACCACCTCTGCCCTAGATTTCGAAATCCATCCAGCAAACCAAAGCTAAAAAAAATGAAATAAATATCCCAACACCATGGCATTCAAAAAAAGGCAAGGCTAGGCTGAAATTCACTGTCATAACTCAACAAAACCATGCCATCGATAGCAAGAGAACCATACACCAATAGGCACGGCCATGCATGTCCAAACCAGCTAGGAAATCACACATGAAAAAGATTACCTGCAAGTATGCCTGTTGAAGTTGCTTGATCATGCTCTCCTTCCTTGATCCTTGCTTCAAACTAGAGTACTCCAAGAAACTCCAAGTGACCAAGAGTGAGAGAGAGAGAGAGAGAATAATGGGAGAGCTCTAAAGCTAAGCTAACAAAATGTTGAACTGACAAAAGCCATGAACTAGTCCTTAGAAGCCTTTTTATGAATGAGGCCTCTAATTTCTTCATTGTCTATTATTTTCCTTCAATTTCCTCCTCACATGCAACATGTGACCTTTTACCTTCCTGTTCTCCTATTTTCCTTTATTTTCATTAATAAATATGCCAAAAAAGCCTTTTTTTCCTTTTAATGCTTTTTCCTTAACCTTTGCCAATTTTCCTTAGCCAAAACACACATCTATTGATGCCCACTAGGATATATTTTCCCAACATTAATCTTGGAATAAGTATCCCTTAAACGTGGTCTTATTTTGCCTTTATTAACTTTTATTGCATGAACTTGTCACCAGGGCTGTTACAACACCAAGGAAACTCATGTGAAGAAAATTCAACACTGTACCCTTAAACTCATACTCATACTCATACTTTGAACATCTTAAACTCGGCGTGCAAGTTACCCTTTCCTAGATTGAAATAATTATGATTTGGCAAGCCTTGGTATGTGTTTAACCAAGTAAGGGAATGAAGGGGATTGTATCTCTAACCGGGTTAAGTAGCGAAACTAAGTTAATCTGCAAGATGGGTCTATTTTTTCTGAAAGATTGAGACCTTGCACTTAGAGAATTAAACCTAAACAAAGAAGTTGGATTTCTACCATTGTTTCTCCAAGTGTTGTCACTGCGATCAACACCCTCCAAAGTTTTGCTCGCACTTGAATTTTGGAGCCTACTAAGGATCTCATGATCTGTCACTCTCTGGTTACTCCATGGTTGTCTGGTGTTTTGAAAAGAATTTAAGTATGCAAGTCACTTTCACTCACACGCATAGTCTTTGATGAGTTCATGTGAACACTTCCTTTATGCAAGATTGAACAATCATAGCATCATCCATCAAGACAGTGCCTGTGTGATGTTCAACTAATGACGTTAGTCAGTGCACACTTTCATTGGAAGTATCCCTTACTTTGGTTGCGTTTGTACTTTTATTATGAAGAGTTTTCTCAACTATTGTTGTTGCGCACTTTCCCTTTCACAAATGTCACTTTTACATTCATGCTTATCACTTTTTCTTGTTTTCACTTTAATAAATGGCATTTTTCATGTTATCTTCGCTCTGGCATGTGTCACTTTCAATGTCATTCGCATTTTGCAAGTGTAGTCTTCATGTCTTCCTCCTATCGCAAGTGTCACTTTTGTTGTTTTCACTTCTACGTGTGCCACACCTTTGCATATCACCAAAGTTAGTTCTGGCTCACTCTTCTACATAATATCATCTTACATATCATTGAAATATGTTCTAGACACATTCCTACAACTTAGTGCACCTTTTGGACACAGTCGTTGCTTAACTTGTGTTCTAAGTTTTGTAAGGTGTTTTTTCAACCATCACACTTAGAAATAGGTGTCACTTTGTTGTTGTTTTAAGGGGTGACTATTGTTCATGAATCTTGTGCATCCCATTGGATTGTATTTATTTCATTTATGTGTGTGACCTATGTTTGAGTCATGTTAGGATTCATTTCTTTCTCCTACTTTGTTGGTCCCACACTTAGACATTGTGAGAGCTCTTCTTGGTCCTTCAGCCCAACGCAAATTCTAAAGGCATTAGCCCTCTTACTAGGTGATAACCACAACTTATTCATGAGCATCATTTACGTACATTTCCTTCCATACTTCTAAAATCAATATTTTCTAAGGTATCCTCCCTCTCACAATGCATCAATACTTCCTATGGATAAATCACCTAGCCTTGTGTTGCCTCCCTCAATGGAAATGACATTCTAGATGAAAAAGTAGCCATTGTCGTGCCCACCCAAGCCTGACCACACTTCGAAACAAAGAAGTGCACATCAAAATAATGAAGTGCACTTCAAAATAATGAAGCACACTTCAAAACAACAAAGCACACTTCAAATTATCAGTGATAAAAGCTCACTTCAGAAGAATAAGGACCTTCTCTCCCCTAAAAAGTGCGCTATGGACAAATAAAAACCTTTTTTCCTTCAAAGCACACTCTAAGATCCTGAGCGCACTTCAAAACAATGAGCACGCTTCAGGACTCTGAGTGCACTTTTTTGACTCGAAGAACTGTGCCATTCTTGAGCACATGGCACAAAGCATGAAGCTTCATTCTTCTCTTAGATCACATGATGCACTCACAAAGCATGAAGCCTTAGAGTGCGTGGCGTAGTGACGAAGCTTGAAGATTGAGAACACTCCTACAACATGAAGAATTGCACACTCTTTAAGTGCATGAGCACACCCTGAAGGTCCCAAGCCTTGAAGCCTCATCCTTCATCTCTTTAGAGTGCACCCTTGCGACTTCTTAGTCTCTTTGAGTGCATGAGCACAACTTGAAGGTCTAAAGGCCTAAAGCCTCACTCCTTGGTCTCTTCGAAGTGAGCCCCTGCACACTTGAGCTCTCTGTCTCTCTTACTTGAGCACATAAGTGCACCTTGAAGGCCTCTTGTGAGCCTTGATGAGTTTAACTGTGGCCTCCTAATCAAGCCTTCTTCTTCTAACCCTTTCACAGGTCTATTATGAGCATATCATTCCATGAGCTAGGTAGTGATAGAATAGATGTTTTAAGATTGATTTTACCTTTTCCATGAATGATATTCATGCGAAGGAGTACTAGCTCAACATGATAAGGAGATGCTCAAGCAGATAGAAGTGATAAAGCATAAAGAAACACCTACAAAGAAGAAGAACAAAAAAAGAACAAACATGAAGACATGAAGCAGACATGGACCAAGACAGAAATAAGACATTGCATGATGAATCAAAGGATTCTGATAGTTATCAAGGACCCTTTGGAGGGTGAAGATAAGCAACAAAGCATATCTTTTATGAAGATGAAGCATAGATCATATTTATTATCAACAATGAAAGATGAAGCAGCAAGGAAAACAACTTGGAATTTCCATCTCATCATGAATTCCATGTCATCATGGTCAAGTTGTAACATGTACACATATCATCATAATGGTCAATATGTGTCCATGTGTCTTGCCACATCATGTGGAATGTAATGATGTATTCTCGAGAAATGACAAAATGTAATGTATGGAAGGCCAAAAGCCATATGTGGAACATGAAGAGTCTGTTGAATTTCCACGATCTTTGGTCTAGGATAGAATCTTAGAATATCTGACGCTACAAAACCAAGAATCTCAATAGAACTAATTTGCACAGCAACATAGTATAAAAAAGTAAATCGGATATGCACAATTATAGACAACTTTTTACAAAATATTGTACAAATATGTAAAAACCAATCTTCGTTATATTAAACCAATTTGAGTAACACAATAGTTTATAAAATACAAGATACAATGACAGTCTTGTTGCAGCCTCCATGTCGTATCTTGTCCTATCGATCCTTCACTTATGCTATGCTCTATAGCTTCCCCTTAGTCTATTAAAGGACAACACATAAAGTCTCTAGGAGGGCTTCCACCTATCATTGTTGCAAGTCGCTTCTGCTACAATGAACATGAGTTGATCCAATCTTCTCTCTAGGCTGTTCAATGCCTAAGCTCCAATCTTCCTTCTAGTAACCTCTTTCGTCCATCAAAGAGCTACACATAGGCTCAACAACTTCACCCAAACTTCAGTGGTCAAACTCTCTTTATGACTGCTAGCCACGGGCTACTTTGGGTAGCCAACATGCTGCCCTCCACCAATCCAATGGCATCCAAACCAATCACTGCAAGATCTTCTCCTAGTTGAGGTATCCAACTACCCAAGTCATTCTCAACATGTGGAACTCATAGGATGCAACTCAAAGTGATCCAAAACTAATCCTTCACTATAGAATTTTCCCAATGGTTAGGGCATCTAACCATCAAGTTTTCCCCTCCTCTTTGGCTTCCATAGGTGAATGGCATGAAGAGGTTCCTGACTATGAGGAATCAAGTGGGAAGAGTAGTCATGACAAATATATGAGGTCAGTATCATGTGGTTATGAGTTGATATTATGTGATTATATTATGTCTATGTTATTGACATGCTATATCGAGGGATACATCAATGAAATGAAAGCAATGTGGTCTGCGGGATGCTGGGATAAGCATGGATGGCAGAGGGACACTGAAATCAAGATTTCTTGGTAGAGACAGTGTGGTTTTGGATGTGTCATACTACTGTCATGCATATGTTGTATATGTTGTACATGTTGCATCTGTGATGTTGTGCGCATGCAGTGTGTTGTATATATTGTGTGTGTACATGTTGTTTATGCTATGATATCTACAGGGTGGTACAGATAGTGTTGTGTGAATATTGCATATGCAGTGGTGGGTATAGATGGTGCTATGTACATGTTGGATACGTGGTGTTGTGTACATATTGTACTATGCGCATGGTGGATATGTAGTGTTGTGTGCATATGGTGTTGTGTGCATATGGTGTTGTGCGCATGTTGGATATGTAGTGTTGTGTACATAGGGTGTTATGTACATGTTGTATATGTAGTGCTATGTACATATGGTGTTGTGTGCATGTTGTACATGTGGTGCTATGTACATATGGTGTTGTGTGCATGATTTTACAAGTGGTGATGTGAGCATGTGGTGTCGTGTACATGTAGTACATAGGTGTTGTGTGTAGGTGGTGTTGTGTAGATGTTGTGCATATGGTGTTGTGTACATGTGGTGTCATGTATATGTCGTGCATGTGGTGTTGTGTACGTTTGGCATTGTGTGCACGTTGTTCAGTTGGCACGATGTACATGTGGTGTTGTGTACATGTTGTGTAGATGGCACGGTGTACATGTTGCACATGTGGTTTTGGTGTACATGTGGTATTATGTGCATGTCGTACATGTTGTGTTGTGTACATGCGGAGCTATGTATGTGCATTTTATAGTTGTGGTATTGTGACGTGTGTATTCATCGTGTTGTAAACTATGTATGTATATGTATTGTGTTGTACATTGGGTGTAGGTGTATGTATAATGTGGTGGTGTACACCGGATGTAGGCTTATGTATTGTGTTGTGTTGTACACTGGGTGTAAGTGTATGTGTTGTATGTCAGGTGTAGGTGCATGTATTGTATGGTTTTGTATGTCATGTGTGGTTGTATGTGTGTGATGCACACACTGTGTATATGCACATGGTTGAGGAGAAGGAACTGAGTGTTTGTCGGGTGTGGAAACCGATCCAGAGAACATATGGAATAAGGACCATGGTAGAAGCTCATGATTGACTAAAGGATAAGTATAAATATTTTATTTCAGTTTTATTGTGCATGTGGTCTATGATTCTGGTTTATGATGGTTACATGTGATTTATGAATTTAATATATGATGGTTGTGTTTTGAGCTAAGCTGATGTGATATGTTTATACATGATGATTTGGTCAAAGATGCTAGATTGGCTTGTTGTGACAGGAAGCGAACAAATTTGCAAGTATACCTTATTGACGGGCCACCAATGAGGTGTGATTTGAAGTTATTTCAATTTATTTTGAATCTAATGGAAATTACATGCTTGGTACAGGAAAGCATGAAATGCTCGATTGGGTGGTTGAAACTGGCTACAAGAATTAGCAACAACAGTGAAAGAAGTTCGAACAGGCAACAATATGCTGGTAAAGCACTTCAGGAGGAGGGCCATTGTGGGACATTGGTACCCAATAATGTCCATTGATTTCCATGAGCATGCTATGACCGGTATGATGGTTTTAAGGTAGGGATATGCCTTGGTTTTTTAATATTTCGATGTGACGAAGCCTTGCCAAGGGATGGATTTCTCGTGGTTGGGTGCCAGCGGAACTTGGAAGGTGTGTGACTGAACAGAAGGGGGCGACCACATTGCCTAAGGGACTGTGTAGCAGAGAATGGAAGGTTGGGGATGGATTTCTTTTGGTCATTTGCATTTCTAGATAGAATCGGATGCACATTAGGAGTGTTCCCTGGAACAATGAGTCAATAACTATTCATTGAGAGGAGAAGTGGCGTTAGATTGTAGCGCTAGACATTGGATGTAGATTTGACCTTACAGTGAATTCTGGACTTCCTACGAATGCGCTGAATCCTAGTATTACTTTGAGGGTGGAGGTGTGAGCCTCTAAATTCCCTTATTGTAGATGCAAACCATGGAATATTTTAGGGGCTAATATTATTAGGTGGGCTAATTTTCCATGATTTTTCCAAAAAAAAGATTCGTCAATTTCTATTTTTTATAAAAATGATTCGCCCAAATTTTACAACATAATATTAATTTACCTTAAAAATCGCTAAAATTAGATAGAGAGTATATATAAAACCATTTTAAATTTGAATATTGTTATAAATGCATCAATAAACATTTTATAGTTTTCAGATTAGGGACTAGTGAGATTCTCCAATATTTTTAAACTTCAAGATAATTTTCCATCCTTAAAAATTTCCTTGATGCAGACATCGTATCCTTCTATTTACTAGTTGAGAAAATCAGCTTGTGTATATGTGTGTATGTGTGTATTATTGTAAATATTGTATCGAGCTAGATTTATAAAGCTCCATAAACAGTATGATTATTTGTTGGGTGGAGCAAATGAGTTTGTCTGTATATGTGGTTAATATTGTAAAATTATAATGAGTTGTGTTATAAAACTCCAGTAAATGGTATATTTGGCATGTTTTTGCAGATGTTCATTGTAAATACTGCAATGATCGATGCTATAAAGCACCATGGCTAGTATGTTTTGTTTTCAATAGCCTTTTTGGTTATAGGTGTCATTGAACACCTAGGACTGTGTTCCCCTAAGTGGGAGGGTTCTGTAATAGCCATAGTTAAAAAATCATGTAAAAATATATAAGACCACAGTCATGGGACACGTATTCCAAGCTGAATGGTGGGTAAAACATCCTAGTGGGTGTTAATTTCAGTTATTATGGCTAAGTAAATTGGTAAAGGCAATGGCAAATGATTTGGAAAGGCATGAGGCATTTATTGACATTTTATTTATGAAAATAATGGAAATTAAGAGAAAAGGAAGGTGAAAGGTCACAGGTTGCGTGTGAGGAGTAAAATGAAGGAAAATAAGGGAAATTGAAGAAACTAAAGGCCTCATTGATAAAAAAGGCTTCTGAGGATTAGTTGGCAAGCTTTTGATAGGTTTTGGTGGAGCTCTCTTCTATTCTCTCTCTCTCTCTCTCTCTCTCTCTCTCTCACTTTTAGGCACACAGAGTTTTCTTGGAGCACTCTTGGAGGACTGTGGCATACTTGGATTTTCGGAGTAAGAAGGCAAAGGAAGAGCAGGAAAGCATAAGAGGATATCGAGATCAGAAGCTACAATGGGCTTTGCTTGCACGTACCAAGTTTTATGTATGTTTTCCTCACTAGTTTCGGCATGCATGGCACATGCATGTGTTTTCTTGGTCATGATATGTCATTGACATGGATGATTGTTTGGATTGACAGTGGATTTGCCTAGCCTTGCCATTTCCTGGATAGCCATGGTGTTGTGGGTTTATTTCTTTATTTTTATAGTTGGTTCTCATGTTTCATTTAGCTTGGGTTGAGTTATTAGTTCCTAGGTCCTTGGTTGGACAAATGCTCTAGAAGCCTTGTAATGCCTTGGGTTGAGTTATTAGTCCTGGAGCCTTGGTTGGAAAAATTCTTTGGAAGCCCTGTAACAACTTGAGTTGAGTTACTAGTCTTGGAAGCCTTTGGTTGGACAAATGATCTAGAAGCCCTTGGTGGGTTGAATTACTGGTCCTAGAAGCCCTGGTTGGACAAACACTATAGAAGTCCAAAAAAAGTTGTGGGTTGAGTTACTAGTCCTAGAGCCTTGGTAAGACAAGTTCTCTGGAACCTGGCAATAGCCGTGGGTTTAGTTACTAATCCTGGAATTTGGGTTGGAACAAATGCTCTGTAGCCCTGGAAGACTTGGGTAGAGACCAATCTGATGATGGTTTTATGATGTCTGATCGTGAGGTGGAATCAATGTCTGATGTGTTGAGGTGGTTTGGCCTCTGGAAGGCCGAAATGGTTTTAATTGATGTGTTTTATGAGATCCCACATTCATGCTTGGCATATGGCACGAAGGTGATTGGTTGAAGAGAGATTTGGCTCAACCATGTCTACGGTCGAGTGGAATGTGGTAGTCCCATACTAGGCTGGTTTTTGCATCATTAATATGAGCTTATTTATCCTTTTTATATCATGAGTATTATACTGGTTTATATGTGGGTTATATGGCTATTGTTCCCTTGGTATTTCCATTGTTATTATGCTAGTTATGAATATGTATTATGATAGTGGCTATGTTTCGCTTCCATCATGTTTTTACTTGTATATGAATAAACAATGTATCTATGGCCTAATGGATGAAATTACAACTAATGTGTTTTAGCATCAATGCTTCTTAGCGATTATTAGATTAGTATGAGACCCGTATGCTTAGGTCTATTGTTTACACATGTAGATTACTTATTTGTGATATGTTTGACGAAATTCTTGTCATGGCTAGTAGGGGTCCAATCAAGGGCTTATTTAAGTAATTGCATTTGTATCATCATTCCCTCGTTATCTTTATGTTCTGAAGGTCTCATTCAATTATGGGTAGTGACCTAGGCTTTGGGCCTGAAAAAGTGGCTCAAAACTTGAGGACGCTGGCACAACGAGCTGCCTTCCTCACTTCACAACCGAACCTTGTCTTCGTGCACGACGAGCGGGTGACTCCACCAAGTCACCAAGACACCCTTCATTTACCTCCGCATGGTGGGCAGGAAACCTCACCCAAGTCCCCTTCTCTACCTCCGTGTTTGCCTTCACACAACGGGAAGGCGCTCACCCAAGCTGCCTAAGAACCCGTGCATAGTCGTCACACAAATCGGGTGCACATGCCTTCGTTCGAATGTCGGGCGCTCCTTCGCACAACCGAGCGCCCACGCCTTCACCCGTGCATGCCCTACTCCGACTGGTGGGCTCTCTTCTACCCGTGCCCTCACCCAAAACCGAGACAATGCATTCTTCTTCTTGTAGCCTTGCCCAAGGTTGGGCGCATCACCGTTCTACGTCTTCCCCTTTTATTGTTGCAGCTACCCTTTGTTCTACGCACTTCTCCTTGTTGGATGAGCGATTTCGTTGATGCCAAATGAGCTCCAATTCACATACAATATATACACTGTCCAATGGTTATGCCATTCCCTTAGCCGACCCATTCAATTCATCAACCAACGTTTCTGTTCATGCTCGTGGCTTGGTCGGCCCGTCAACCAACGCCCTCAACCATAACTTCCAACCGTCGGCGTCATAGATGGATTGCCCATGCTCATCCATTGTATAAATATGTTCATTCAACCTTCTTTCATGCGTGTTATAATATACCTCCGTGCACTTTAAGTCTGAACTTGCCTTCGCTTATGTTCCCCAACTCATCTGCTCACCAACCGAGTCACACTTCAAGCCGGGAGCACGTGTCAAGGATTGCAGGTCCTTACATCCTCCTCCACCTGAAGTCATTGCCATCCTCGACAACATACCATCCTGGTAGGCATCCACCAAGATCAAAATTTCCATATTCGAATAGTCTTATCCATGATATCAACTCCTCCACATACTGCAAACATCCCTGCAACATATGTAGAACCACATCTCCATCATGTCTCATCCTCATCTTGTAGTCTTTCATCAGAACACACCTTTGCATGCTCCTCGTCAAGTGTAGGCCTGATACGAACACATCTTTGCACATTAGTACCCCTAATGACTCGAACTAGTCGGGTGATCAGTCCAACTGTCATGCTCAAATCATAAGAATGCACATCCTTATGCCCCCATCAGTGTTTCCCTGACTTTTGCTACATCTCGGACTCATCAAGAATCTGTCCAATTCCCATGCTCAGGTCCATGGAAACTCCATCCCATCTGAAACATGTTCAGCCCATGGCCTTGTTGCACAAGAGTGTACAACCTCTCCACTGGCTCATACATCTCCATGTCATAACAACATCTGCACAACATCCTTGCTTCGACATTCCCCGTAGAATATCCATGAATGACACCTCTACACATGCTCCTGCATAATGTCTCTGCATAACTGTCATGATCCATGTCTCCAAATTGATGTCCATGACTCTATTTGTCCATGATGTCCAACTCATGTAGACTCCACCCCAACGTCTGGTCATCTGCATCCAAGTCTGCGATCTATCATAAAGAAGCCTTCTCCCAAGGCCCCTTGCTTAAGTTGGTAGAACCCCTTACAATCAAGGTCCCTGCACCAACCCATCTCCAAGGTTGTCTATAAAGAAAGGAGGGCCAAGAAGTTTCCTCCCTGACTCTCATCCACCCATGTATCAGATTGATGTTGTGTCCTCAAGTATCTGTGCACAGCCTCAATCCCCTCACATGTACACCCAAGCTCCCCAAGCTTTTCTTTCATCAACTGAAAGTTATATATGCCCATAGCATACCTGCAAAAATCCACTATACAAGCCGGATCTCTACCTCCATAATCTTCCCCAACCACTACCTCTGAAGTAGTACTCGGACTCCCTTCTTTTGCAACTCCATTGTGAAGATCATCAATAGAAGATGTCTCTGTCAAGTGCTTCAAGGTTCGTGAGATTGATCTCCCACTTACTTCATTCTTTCTCGCTCTTGCAACGAAGTCAATCGACTTCCGTTCCTTCGTTGTTTGAGTCACACTCCCAAGTCCTCTTTGCTCCACATCCTCATGCTTCACATTTGGATCTTTGGGATACAAAGTCATAGAATTTATCCTCGGTCAATAACCAAGCAACTCTTTCTATTCATCGGAATCATCATGGTTATTCCCTCAGCTGTGATCAAGAGAATGCCATGGTCCACCATTGGTATGGCTTGTGCAAGCCTCATAAAATCTTGCCCCAGCACCATAGAATGATCATCCATGTCCACGATCCTCAAGTCAAACTTTCCAAACCACGATCCCACTCTCACCTGAGTGTTTTCCATCACACCAACAACAACTTTCATGGTAGAGTTGACTGCTTTGAAAGCACTCCATTCCCTCTCCATCTTTTCTTTCTCCCCAAAAGACTTTGCTGCTTTCCTGCTTAAGAAGCTATGAGTAGCTCCCGTATCCACCAAAGCTGAAAATCTCTTGCCCTTCACGATCACCTGCACAAAACTCAGCTTCAAGGAATCAACTCCTTCTATCAGCTTTTGCTTGTGTCTCACATCAACAAACTTCTTCAAAAATTCGGCCTTAGAAGTGCCAATTGGCTTGTGCTCCAACTTGACATCCCTCCTAAGGTACTTCACTTCCTTGCTTGGCTCTTCTAAGCAACTCGATCCTGGTCTAGCTTGATTCCCCTCAAGATTGTCCTCCATCGCATTTTGCTCAAGTGCACCAACCAAGTGTCCATTGACTACCTTCATAGAACTAAGCTTCCAAACAGCCTCTAGATTGTCTTGGTAGTGAGTTCCCAGCCTATCAATGTAGTCGAGCTCTTCCTGCTCAATCACAACGATCTTCTTACCAAGAAGCTTCTTCTTTATCTCCTCCTCAATTTGCTTGATTTTGGCTTCCACCATGGCACTTTTCTTCCTTAACCGGGCTCTTTCATCCAAGAGCTCTTGAAGACCAAGACCACTTTGTCGGATCTCCTCACCAAGTTCCTTGAGTTCAACATCTGTCGTACTTCCGCATTGGCTTTTGAGTTCTTCAAGTTCCCTTCTTAGTTCCGAACAACTTTCTCGAATCTTCATATTCTTAGCCTTCATCGAAACCTAGTTAGAACTCCATCGACCCATCTGTTCCAACACTTCATACCGGAAGACTTCACCTGCATTATGGCTAGATTCACCTGTGATAGGTTCATCCACCATCTTTGCCTTTCAGCCTTCTCCAAGTTCCCTGCAAACATGAACCAATCCTTGTTCCACTTGTATGTGAAACCAACTTCCTTCACCTGCAAGTACTTGTCACCAACTTCCAAGTGTATTCACACTTGCTTCTCCCAGTTTCTTGCAAGACTCCTCCAAGTATTCAGACTAGCTCTAATACCAACTGTCACGCCCCTAGGCCTACAATAGTCTTCCAACCATGCTAGGCGAGGTGCGGCACCACCGATCACTTTCTTTTCACCAATACTGATGTTTGTGGACTACGCCTAACCACTTATTCTACTTAGTTTGTGTTTCTCAACCAAGTAATTATTAATGTTCCTTTATACCAATGAACACCCATACACATTCATTAACATCAACAATTATACATGAAGAACACAATTGCACAATATAAAGGGAGGGGCAACTCCCTGAACAATGAGTCTGCCCGAATAATATATTATACAGCTTTTCAATATTATAAAGCTTACAAGTATACTTGGAAACCCCAAGTTTCATACTTAGCCAAATTTACATCATCATCACACTTCCGTGTGATAGCCAAGATTTCCTTGTCTAAGGCAGGCAGGCGCGCCCTCACACAAGCTGCCTTCCGCACTTCACAACCGAACCTTGTCTTTGTGCACGATGGGCGGGTGACTCCACCAAGTCACCAAGACACCCTTCATTTACCTTTGCACGGTGGGTAGGCGACCTCACCCAAGTCCCCTTCTCTACCTTCGTGTTTGCCTTCACACGACGGGTGGGCGCTCACCCGAGCTGCCCAAGAACCTGTGCACAGTCGTCGCACACACCGGGCGCCCACGCCTTCGTTCGGCCGTCGGGCACTTCTTCGCACAATCGGGCGCCCACACCTTCACCTATGCATGCCCTACTTCGACCGACAGGTGCTCTTCTACCCGCGTCCTCAACCAAAACCGAGACAATGCATTCTTCTTCTTGTAGCCTCGCCCAAGGTTGGGCACATCACCGTTCTGCGTCTTCCCCTTTTATTGATGCGGCTACCCTTTGTTCTACGCACTTCTCCTTGTTGGATGAGCGAGTTCGTTGATGCCAAATGAGCTCCAATTCGAATACAATATATACACTGTCCAACGGTTATGCCATTCCCTTGGCCGACCCGTTCAATTCATCAACTAACGCTTATGTTCATGCTCGTGGCTTGGTCGGCCCGTCGACCAATGCCCTCAACCATAACTTCCAACCGTCGGCTTCATAGATGGATTGCCCACGCTCATCCATCGTATAAATATGTTCGTTCAACCTTCTTTCATGCGTGTTATAATATACCTCCACGCACTTTAAGTCTGAACTTGCCTTCACTTACTTTCCCCAACTCGTCTGCTCACCAACCGAGTCGCACTTCAAGCCAGGAGCACGTGTCAAGGATTGCAAGTCCTTACACCCTGGGATATGACTTGTGAATCTGTTATTAGAGAGATCGAGAGAATGGAGGAACGATAAATTCCCGAGCTGGAAAGGGATGGAGCCTTTGAGGCTCATGTTTTACAGATAGATTCCAACAACTCGCCATTCGCCAGTGCTGCTGCTACATTTGACGTCCGTAAAATTGTAGAAATGGTTGGAAGTAAAATTCTAGTTGCATAGAGAGAGCAAGGGATCGTTCGTTATTGCAAGTTTTAATGCCATCAGAGCCGCCATATCTGAGGTTTCACCTCCAACCACTGTCATAGTGTTATGCTCTGATGGTGGCTTGGTTTAGACCAGAGAAGACACCATTACCGCTAGTGATAAGAAGCAGCATAAGGTAAATACCTTATAGCCCATGCTCGCTGTAACCGCAAGCCCTGAGATGTTAATTCAAATTTAACTCAAATTCAGTTGATTTCTCACAATTCACTCCACTCAATCGGTTTCCATTATTCAATCTCCTAGACTTCCCCTACACAATTGATTTCCATTATTCACATTCAAAGTCTGAGTCTTGGGAGAGTGAGTGACTTTGTTTCATGATGATGATGAGATTTTAGGACCATCGTATATTTAGTGCATCCTGATGTAGTACACAATAAGCTTGTATATTCAGTGCATCATGATGTCGTGTGGATGAGATGAGAACTTGCATGTACGGTACAAAATAACATTATATAGGTATAAAAGTTTATTAATGTATTTTCATTAGTTAAAGTTATATATAAATTCAAAATTCAGTTAATAGTATGATGGGAAGTATATCAAAGATAAGTTTATTTAGATAAGTTTGTAAAAATGTAAAGTAAATGTGAGTATAACGTCTTATTTTCAAAGTGTTTAAAGTGATCGTGTGTTAGAAGTAATGTGATTCACCTATAGGTTACAGTGGCAATGATCAAAATCCACCCAATCACGTATTAGACTTACTTATTCCTCTAGGCATAAAATATTATTAAATAGTTAAATATATTAAATTCATATTCTTACTATTATTTAAAGTAAGATACTATGAATAATATTAACCAACTATGATATTTAAAATAGTAACAATAATATCAATCTTAAAAATAATATTAATATTAAAACTATAAAACAAATAAATAGTGGCTCACTTTAGTTGTCATTCATAACTTTGACTATGGTCAATTAAGTTATGTTCAGTGTAATAGTTGAATATTGATCCATAATAGATGTCTTTAATTGACAATGATAAACTCTCAATAATAATGAGAGATTTTGGTTGGCTAAAGTTAATAAAGTTTATTTTAGTTGATTATGGTTGATTTTACTTATTATTATTTATAATAATTGAAAATGATGTATTATTATGATATTGAAATTTTGATTTTAAGAATCTTAAGTCATATTATAATATTATGGGTAATCACAATATTAACTTACATTGTGATAATAAAATGTTGAGTTAAATATTATGTCATATTGAAACACTATAAGGTTGATTTCAATATTATGTAGCATTATGTAATACAAAATCCTTCATTGCTTTTTTAAAGTTTAATTTTGAAAAACACTCAAAAATATTTTAGGGAAAAGACTTTGTAAATATTATTCTTGTTCTTGAATGATGAATTTTGTTTCTAATGGAGACATAAAATATGGTATTAAGTTTGAAAAGTGTTGTTTACTCAAAATTATGATATAAAAAAACTGAGAATTTATGTTCAAAATATTGATTTTAATTGTTTTACTATATGTTACAATAAACTATAAGTTATTAAAGGATGTCTATATTTGCAAACCAACTAGCTTTAATTCACTTTATTCTAATCCTGGAAGGGAGATATTATTTCTTTCTTGTGAGATCACCATGTCTAATATCTTTTCTACAAATGTATTTACTACATATTTGTAAAAATATTCATCATTCTAGATCACTTTGAAAATATTCAATGAGAAAATATTGTTTCAAATTGCTTGAACTAATAACTGCTTCTCAAGCTTCCAGAAGTGTATTGAGCTATTTATTTATGTTTTTAGCAATGTATGTTCTAATGTCAAATAATATTTGATTAAAATTTTTAACTTTAGAATTTGATGTGGATGTTCCTTCAAGACTTTGATCTTGGGTGATAACATCTAATGGTTTTCAAATAACAATATAGGGCTTAAAATGTCCTCATGCTCACTTATCCTTTCGTTTAATATTGCATTTTCTAGTTCCTATTACATTATTGAATGAGGCAATGTGTCGTGAGTGGCTAGATGGAATTTGAGAATTCTTAAGGGTTTCATTTCTTTGACATCAATTTATAAGTTCCAAGCTTACTTATTATTTACATTAATTCTTTCAATCTATACTTTTCTAGCCTCTTTGTTGTATGTTCCATGATGCAATGTCACATATTCCTCTTCAAAAATAGTTATTCCATCATGAACCAACTACTTTGTATTTTTTTTATTTATTCCATTTGTATTACTTTCCAAGAGGACACTTCATTGGCATTATCAATTTCAAATTATATGACTTTATCCTCCATGTTCATAGAGTCTCAAGCAATTTTTGTACTAGTTCTTTTCTTTCTTTTTGTGGATGCAACAATATGTGTTTTTTCTAGTTGTGAATAAGGAGGACCCATATCATCTCCATATCCCACACATCCTTCATTACTCTCTTTTCTTTCTACAATGGGTTCATGTCTTTTATGCATAGAAGAGGAACTCTTATGGGAGAATTGGGTAGACCAACATTAGTGCTATTTGAATAATTTTCCCTATGCCTATGTTTAGATTGATCATAATTAGTTTGCATGTTTTTCTTCCTTATGCATGTCTTTGAGTTGAATTGTGTATTAGTATCATCATTATAAACTTGCTTCTTTTTCTTTGGAGTAGTTTTGCTGGTGATGCGCTCATTATTATCATCTCCTTACGATAATTTATTGTGCCCTTATGAAAGAAGTAGCATAAATAATTGAAGTTAGGCAAGCCATGAAAGTCCCTTTTGGATCCAATTCCTTGCACACTTTAGTTTCTTTCAAATGAAAAGGGTTAAAAACTCAGCCATAACAGATAAGTGACAAGATTTTAATTAAAATATCAACAACTTTAAATTGTATAAAAATGAACTGGCACATGCTTTTATTATCAAATAAGGAATACCAAATTTTATATATTGTCTATAAACCAAATTATCTATCTTAACAAAATAGAGAAGGAGAAAAGGATTCTCTTCAAAACCAATGAGTCCGATATGGATGAATTCTTATTCATATACATTAATTACCCTTTCCATCCAAAAAGATATAATGTTTTTTATATGATTCTTTTGAACTCCACTTTAATAAGCATATGTCTAAATTCCTTAACAAAAAAATCCTGAAATGTATAAAAATGGAATGGTTCCTTGTGTTTCCACAATATGGGTACCAAAATTGAACTATGTTATCACCAACGTTAATTTTACCCCTTATGGGTAGAATTTCAAATGTATTGCAATATACAAGGGAAAATTCTAGGTATGAGGTCATGAAGAACCTCTTAATGTGCATGGAATTAGAAAGTTTATAAGAAATTCATTGGAGTTAATATGTGCTTAGTTTGTAACACCCTCCTCCCACATCTACCTAAGTAAATATCCAACTAGGGTAAACATGTGACTAGAAGTTACTATGATATGATTCGACCTCCTAAGTCACGTTAAGGAGGTGGAACGACCGAAACACACCATACATACCTTTCACATCAACAATAGGACTCTCAGGAATCATCCCAACCTCTTTAGTAACCAACCCTGGGTCCCACTGAGTTTTTAGACCAATTAACCCCTGAACTCTCCCATGCTATGGGCATGCCATCATCTAAAGGGATTTGGACACTCCCACAACATGGCATGCCGGAATCCAAGGACTATTTTTCTCAAGCGCGCCCACCCGCCTTGGGCAAAGAAATCTTAGCTATCGCACAGAAGTGTGATGATGATATAAATTTGGCTAAGTATGAAACTTGGGGTTTCCAAGTATACTTGTAAAGCTTTGTAATATTGAAAAGTTGTATAATATATTATTCGGGCAGACTCATTGTTCAGGGAGTTGCCCCTCCCTTTATACTATGTAATTGTGTTCTTCATGTATAATTGTTGATGTTAATGAATGTGTATGGGTGTTCATTGGTATAAAGGAACATTAATAATTATTTGGTTGAGAAACACAAACTAAGTAGAATAAGTGGTTAGGCGTAGTCCACAAACATCAGTATTGGTGAAAAGAAAGTGTTCAGTGGTGCCGCACCTCCCCTACCACAGTTGGAAGACTACCGTAGGCTTGAAGGCGTGACACAGGGGGCTCTGGGACGCTTATGTCAGCTGAGGAATCTTGACCTCTCTGTAAATAATTTGACAGGGACCATTCTGCCTGACCTCGGCAACTTAAGGAACCTATGATCGTTGAACTCTTATGAGAATGCCCACACGGGTTTGATTCCCGGGGTTCTTGGAAACTGTTCTCTGCTTCGAGTGATTGATTTATCTGAAAATAAACTGACGGGCACTATCCCACCAGAAATCGGGAAGCTCACTCGTCTCTGGTTTCTTAATCTTTATCAAAACAGTCTCAGTGGCCCGATCCCGCCTTCTCTTCTTAACTGTACAGAGCTCCTGAAACTGTCGCTGACAAACGACGGCCTTAATGGACCGATTCCGTCAAAAATAGGTTCCAGGCTGACGAAACTAAAGGCGATGCTTCTGTTTGGGGGAAATTTCCAAGGCCAGATTCTGATGTCGCTGATGAACTGCTCCCATCTCGAGCATCTGGAAATAGGGTCGAGAGATCTCGGTGGAGCTATCCCTCAAGAACTGGGCAAGCTTGTTCAGCTCAGGATCCTCACTCTCGCTGCTAGTGGCTTCATCACAGGGAAAATCTCTATATTTGTGGCACATTCCAACTGCACCAAATTACAGAAGGTTGATTTGTCCGAGAACCGCCTTACAAGTACTCTGCCTCCGACCATAGGCCAACTTTCTCATACTCTAACTTTCCTTAATGTAGAGAAAAACGCCATTAATGGCACCATACCCCAAGTTATTAGCAATCTCTCCATGTTGACAATATTATATATGGGTAGAAATTCCCTGGTCGGTACCAGTCCTCATTCGATCACAAATCTCCTTACTCTGCAAGCTCTGGATCTGAACGGCAATAATTTACAGGGCAACATTCCCAGAGAACTCCAACGAATGCACAAAAACCTTGCATATCTGTTTCTCTATAATAACCAACTTTCTGGATCATTTCCTGACATCATCGGGACTCTCGAAAATCTCAGTGAGCTCGACTTAGGCACAAAAGGATTCCATGGAAGGATACCACTAGAAATCATCTAGTGCAAGTTTCTGGACACCCTCGATCTCTCGCAGAACAATCTTTCCGGAGCCATTCCCCCCCGAGGTTGCTAGTCTTCGAAACTTGGAATTTCTTTTCAATCTCTCGGGCAATAATTTGACGGGGCCCGTGCCCCCAAAAGTGGGTGGAATGCAGATGGTGCGGTACATAGATATTTCCAGTAACAAGCTCACCGGGCACGTCCCTCCCCAAATGACGCAGTGGGTCGGCATAGTGTACCTCAATCTCTCTTTTAATCGTCTCACAGGCTCTGCTCCGTCATCGATCGGCGACCAGCTCTCACTGGTTTAGTTCATAGATCTGTCTCACAACAAAATAACAGGGCCAGTTCCCGACTGTGTATCCAAACTCGGACTGCTTCAGCTCTTGAATTTATCCTATAATGATTTATCTGGCCCCATTCCATGTACGGGCGCATTCAGAAACATGAACAATACGGCGTTTATAGGAAATCCTGGATTGTGTTGGAAATGTTTTGGCTTACCAGATTGCTCCCTGAACAAGCCCTATTCTACCAAGAAGGGGAAGAAGAAGACAATAATAATAGTATCGATTGCTTCCATAATGGGTTCCTGTGGTTTTTTTTGTATTGGGCTTCTATTTTGGATTTTCAAAGAGCAAGCATCCAAGTCCATGTCCAGACCTGTAGACTTGTTCACCCATAGGAAAATATCATGGGAAGAACTGTGTAGGGCAACAAAAGGTTTCAGTCCCGAGAATCTCCTCGGAGTGGGAAGCTACAGATCGATTTACAGGGGAAATTTAGTAGGAGGCGAGACCGTTGCCATTAAGGTGTTCGTGGGTCTAGACGGTGAAGGAGTGAAGAAGAGCTTCAACAGAGAATGCAAAACGTTAGTCAAAGTCTGACATCAGAATCTGGTCAAAATCATAACGGCGTGCTCAACTACGGACGTGAAAGATTTGGTGTTGGAATTCATGCCCAACGGAAATCTCGACGGCCATCTCCATGGAGCCGAGAGTGGTAAGCTCAATATGGAGATGTGGTTGCACATTCTGTTGGATGTTGCACACAGGTTATCATATCTACATCATGACAGTTGTCCTCCTATTGTGCACTGTGATGTGAAAACCCAGAACGTGCTATTGGATGAGGACATGACAACTCATCTCTCTGATTTCGAGTTGGCACGGATGTTCAGCCAATCTGACGTGGCATCTACGTCCACTTCGACGCTGAAAGTATCCATCGGCTATATGGCCCCAGTATCAAACTCCACCCCTTTTTTTTATGCCTGCAACTATTACGATAATATTTCTTTAACATTATTAATATATTGTTTGTTATCGTAGAGTATGGAGAAGGTAGAGTAGGGAGAAAAGGGGATGTGTATAGCTATGGAAGTCTAATTTTGGAGGTGATAACAGAGAAGAAATCCATGGATAAGATGTTTGAAGGCGACCTCACATTGTCAAAGTGGGTGTCCATTGAATGTAACAATAGCAGTAGTGAAATGTTAATGTTAATGCAGGGAATTGTATTAATCATTTTTAACATTTTTTAAATGTTAAATTATTTTGTATTTAATATTTTATAATATTTTTAATTTGTAATTTAATCAGTTTTAAATTTAAAAAAGATAAATATTATAAATTGTTTTTGCTTTTTTAAGAGTTCATTTTTATCACATTAAGGAAATAACTTAATAGCCTAAGACTTAAAGACATCTAATACGAGTGAAACTTTGCTCTGTGCCATTTTATAAACCATCTAAGACTTAAAGACGTCTAACAAGAGTGAAATTTTGCCCTCTGCCATCTTACAGACCACCAACAAGTAATTACAAGTGGCATGGTTTTCTTTGAATAACAATGATGAACAACCTACATTAATGAATAGCAATTAGTGATTATTGTTTCATTGTTGATTTGACAATTGAGTTATGATAGGTTTCTCCATTATTTAGCAAATAATTTTTTTTTTTTGTAAGCTTGGCAGGACCTTTTCATTAATTTTCTTCAAAAGGCAAGTTATATGCAGAAATCAAATTGTTAGGTGGCCTCAACATGCCTGACACGAAACCAGAGGCCACCTAACGACATTATGTGTCATTTAAAAGCAGAAAAGTTTAACATTGTCAAGCAACGCTATATATGTTTGAATATCATGTAGCCTTTTATATACTAGAAAGTCAAGATCATAAACTAGAAACTTTAAGTACTGCATATGACAAAATTTAAGCCAAAATTAAGACAACCATTTTGCTAATCTTCAGAAGAATCCAATAGAGTTGGATCCTTCACACTAGAGCCTGGAAGTACGGACTAAGGGATGCATGAAATGTGTCGCTCAATGCAGCTGAGGCGACCATTTTGTTGCTGCAATTGAAACTGAATCAACTAGAAGTCTTTTTGAATTTCAGCAGGTCCATATTTTGTCTTAGAGGATTCCCCTAAGGGGGCAACCAAAGCTTTGGCTATAAGGTTCTTCATTATCCAGTAAAGATAGGCGGTTTTCTTTTATTGGGAGGATCTTCCTCTGGAGTGTCCCAAGTCGGGCACCAGATCCTGCCAATCACTCAAATCCACATTTGATTTTGCGACCTGATGGTTCAATTTAGCTTCCTAACCCAAGATAAGTTAGCATAATTGATTCGAAGTTCCAATTTGAAAAGCATGAGCTACATCATGAATAAGGTGGGAGGTAGTTTTTTGGCCTCGAATTCTCGGAGTCCGAGGCTGGGACTGACTGGCACTATAACCATGCGACCCTTGATTTCTGCCATGACTTCGACCCCACGTGGCCGAAGAGTTAGTAACAGATGAAGGGCATGCCATGAGCTTGATAACCAAACTATTACCCAAAATACCACTATAATGGCTAACCCCAAGCCTGGGCATGACAATATCAGTTGCTCGATTGTTGACAAACTTAAGAGTCCAAAACCCTCTCGACACAGAAGGACCTGTAGGAATATCTAGGCATACAAACAAGTTGATGTGAATTATAATTCTACCAACAAACCAAATGTAAGGTAAAGAGCTACAGGTATGGCTTTGGAAGTGTGAGATTACCACCCAAGTCTCCCCTGAACGATGTAAACTAAGATATTTAAACAGAGAAAGGAGAGCCACATATGAACCATAAACACCAAAATAATGTCATAGTCACTCCCACAAGCAAGGCCAGCATACAAGATGAGAAAAATTCCAAACGAGAAACATTGAATAAATTTCCATACGTAAAAACAAGATACCGAAATATATAGAAACAACAAACTGAGCAACACACAATTCTCCATAGAAAACCATAATTTCCTTCCACCTTTCACGAATTACCTTCTTATTATAAAATTAATATTAAAATTATAGTAATTATTAAATATATATACTAATGGATACTTTGTTATTTAAATTTTCATTATAAAATAAATTTACTTTGATCTATATAGCAAATTTTAAATTTTTAAAAATAATAAAATAAATTATTTTCTCAATTATTTTATATATATGTAAGAATTGTAAATTTATTATTATTTTTCAAGAATAAATCTTAATTTTTTAAATTACATTTATCAAAAAAATTAACATATTTTATTGTCATAAAAAATATTAAAAATCTAATAATTTAAAATTTTATTTATATAAAACAAAATATTCTTGTAATTATATATCTTAATTATATCATTTTTTTTCAATTTCCTTACCGCATAAACATGCATCATCCCTTTACCACATAACATGCATCTTAACTTTTGAAATGCTTAGTAATTCTCTACAACTTAATATATTAATGCAAGGTCGAGTGAAAATGTGCTTCGCTAGGGTTTCCTTTGGTGCCCAGATTCGCAGGATCATTGCAACGACATGCAACCATGATCATGGTCTTCTCAAAGGAAATTTCATGGATCCAAATCTATGCTCGTGGAGAGTAATAAGGGTTACTCCTTTTACTTAGAGTCCAAATATTGTTCAAGAGTTGGCCTTAAATGATTTTGATTGATGTCTTGCAGATCTCGTTGATTATTGCAGACAATCTCTCTAGACGGGTAGATTGGAGATCGATGGTGTTTTTTTATCAAATCGCTAGATTGCTTCTCTACAAGTGTGATCCGATGGTTAACATTGTTTTCACACTTTGGATCTAGCTTTTTAAGGGCAATTGTAGGCGCAAAGGCCTCTTTTTAGTTAGATCTATCTCTTATTCATGTGGATCTAGGGTTTTGGGTCATGATGAAACATCCTTGTTTTTTAATTCTCTACCATATCTTTGATGTTGAGTTTATAAAGGTATCAGAGGTCATGGATGGGGCTTATTATGTCACAATCCAGATTTTGAAATCATCCTCTAATAGGATCTGTAGTTTGGGGATAGACACAGACCCCTTGTCTTGGCTTCAACGAAACTCCAATAGCCACTTGGATGGATAAAAGGATCCTTTCAACTTTATTTTTCCTAGATCTAAGGTTATATGAGGAGATATCGACAGCCAAATCCTATACCTGGAAGTGAATGTTTTTTTCCAATTTTTTGTTAAAGCCCTTGATGGGAAATTTGGCAAAAGACCTAAAGAAAAAAGATTTGGGCTAGGGATCTAGTGAAAGACCTAAAGAAAAAGATTCAATATATGTTGGGGATTCCAACGAATATTGAAAGTCTGATTTATACAGGGAAATCAATGCAAGATGAATCCAAGCTGCAAGATTATGGCATTCAATGTGATTAGTCCATCATATTAAATATGAGGTTATATGGAGGATGTCCTGGATCCAGTATCACTAAAGGTTCTATCTCCTTCAAGGATGTGGTAAAAGGAAAGGTTGAAACACACAATTTTTTTTATCACCTCCCTAATATGCCTGGCCCATATATTGTGGAACAAATGAATCAAGTGTCAGCTTTGTCAGTGAATTTGAAAGAGGTAAATGAGTTGTGCTCTGAATTTCATTCCAAAGTATTCATATGCAGATTTAATGGTTTATGGCCCAAGAAGGGGGATTTACATCAATGGATTTTTTCCAATTGGATGGTAAAGTGTGATATTCACCTATGTTCGAGGGGATTTTTTATTGTCAAATTTGATACAACAAAAGATTTGGACTATGTTTTAAAAGAGGGACCATGGTTATGGGGTAGTGTTGGTCTTTTTATGATCCCGTGGTTTCAAGGCTTCGCTGAAAACACCATGGTGGTATCCAAAATGTTGGTGTGGGGTAGGTTACATAATCTTCCCTTGCATTTTTTGCATCACAAAGTGTTAGAGGGAATCGAAAAATATTTGGGAAAGTTCCTAAAGGTGGATGTACATAGAGTCTCAAAAGGAATTTTTACTTTTGTCAGGATTTCTGTAGAGGAACAACAGAAGAAAAACATTCACACATAGAGACATCAGGATTAGTCAGAGACAAGGGCAAAACCCACTATGGGGAAAACCATTTCAAATTCTTCTTCTTCCTAGATTGTCATCAAATGATTCAACAAAAGAGAGTACAATGATCCATATCTTCATCTATGCAACTAACCAGCAAAAACAACTACAACATCCATGAAATGAACCAACAATTTTTCTATTCAAAATCTGATTCTGAAGTCTGTAAATAATTGTCACTATTTGCATTCAAGTGTCGAACCGTATGGTCTCTAAGCGAAATCTTCGGCAACTGAGATTCCATCATTTGAGTCTCGGTCACATGGAGGACGAGTCATTTGAGTGACTATAGTTTCTTAGTCACTCTCTGAAGCACTGTAAGTGAGCGAATATGGTCTGGTTTGCCCAGATCTATCTTAGAGTTTCGGTCACACCCTTCAAGCTGTTATGTGAGTGACTTTGGCTTCTCAATCGCACTCTAAACGCTGTGAACGAGTGACTGTAACTTATCGACCTCTCTTAAGACTGGTCTGTGAGCGACTGGGGTCTGCAACCAGAAATCTGAAACCCTAACTCCCAGACACATGGATGAGATTTTGTGTGAGCAGTTATGGTTGGATCCATCATGTGTTGTGCATGCAACTGTGGCCTAAGACCCTAGATTTGAAATGCGAGCTTTGGACCCTACAATATCACCTCAGAGCGAACCTATTTCTCCGAGAACAAGCCTCAAACCTGTGCAAGCCAAAAACCAAGATAGAAGTGTGTCTCATGATTGTGTCCAAATGAGGTAGAGGTTACTTGTATTTATAGCCTTCCAAGAGGGTCCACTTTGCTTTAGGGTCGACCTTATCAAATATGCACATGCGGGTAAGTTTATCCATAAATACACTTTTCATTATTTTATTTGAGTGATATTTAAGTCGATTTTGGGGCTCTTCAAAAGAGGAATTTAATGCAATTATTATCTCCATCAGGGGAGTTTTCCAAAGTGGAATTTGACTGTAGTTTCATATATTTAACAATCCCTTTCAACTAGGGAGAATTCCACCTATTAATATCTAACCATCGATCAATATCTCATCCTCTCACCATATACCCCATCTCAAGTATCTCATCATTTCGTATAATCACTGATCATCTTGATTCATCTCTTGCTTATTCCTACTTATCTCTTGATTTTTCCTACTCATGTGCTTAACATTCTTGAATCTGAAAGAAGAAGAATTTTGACATCGGAGGGGAGCTCAATCTAACACCCTCTATTCATCAGGCTACTACCTGGAATCTTTGACAGTGGGCTTCTACCGGGGGATATCAGCGTGAAGCTAAATATGCGATTTGTATCATCGTAAGAGAGCATACCATCAAGGAGCACATCTCAACATGGAACCACATCGGGGGGCACATTTCGACCTGGAATCTCATGGGGGATATATTACTATGACTCCATATCAAGAAATAGGATATCCAAACACACAGTGGAGCACATATCAATCCTGGAATCACATTGAGGAGCTCATTCTCAACCCAGAACCATAGAGGGGATAAAATCTCAACCCAATCCTATTGTCTGTTGATCTTCCCATCAATGAATCTAAGTAGTCATGTGGTAGAAAACTTGCATCATAATCGACTTGGGTTGTACACCCCAAGTACACTCTCAACCCGATCGCTAGATGGGGAGCGGTATTCCCAACAATCCCTGCTTGTGGGTATGATGCCAACTTGGGTATACTCTACATAGACCAAATAAGGGAGCAACATCTCCAACCCTATGAAGATAGGGGAGTAGCATCTCCAACCCTGTGGGTAACATATAGGGGTAATACCCTATTATCTAGAGTTCCCTCAACCTGAAGAGACCTCCATCTCAATTCCACATCATGGGAGCTCAAGCAGGGAAGGAAGAGTTGGCTTAATGTCCTCGATCAGTGAATTTATCTATAAATCATCAACATATCATCGTACTAATATCTGTAAATCATCATTTCTCAATATAATTTGTCTCATGTTCATACAGGGAATCAAATCAAATATCATGTTAGAATATTAATAATCATATAAATCACAAAAGGATACCATATTCATCCTCCTTCTCAAGGAGGAGCCAACCACAAGCCTAAGCTTGTCTCGGACAACTGCACTATCTCAATATATGAAAGTATCTCAATCCCAACTATATATGGTATTCTCTTCCAATTGGATCCCACTCTTTGTCATCACAATGTATCCATATCATATCCATAACTATTTAGACGACTCTTTAAGGAGATTCTTCATCTTGTCTCACAACTAGCCATGCTAGCAACATTGTACTCAACCTGGGTCATGTTATGGACCTCTCATCCAAGATATCGCGACAGATCTCATACTAAGGCGACCCCCAGATGCACTTATCAATAATAATCCCAAACATCAACAATACTTCCATGCAATCACATATCATAGGAAGAATATCTCAGATCAAAAATTGATCGTCTCATGCAAGTATCTCGAAGGGTGCTTGGTGGCAACTTAATGTGTATGAAGCAGGTCAATCGACCTAGGTTCTATGCACATCACACACACACACACATATGTATGTATGTATGTGTATATGTATATGTATATGTAGATGTAGATCTAGATGTAGATGATGATAAAAAATTGATTATCTCATGCAAGTATCTCAAAGGGTGCTTGGTGGCAACTCAATGTGTATGAAGCAGGTCAATCGACACAGGTTCTATGCACATCACACACACACAGAGACATATATAGATGTATGTATGTATGTATGTATATGTATATCTATATGTAGATGTAGATGTATATGTATATGTATACAGATACAAATACATATACATATATACGAACGTTCAAAACAGAACATCAATGCTTCAATCAATTGTGAGTTTCCAAGTTGAGTTCAATAAGATTTCTTCACAAAATCTTGAAATTCAATGAGAGTGTCCAAGGATTTTCATTTCCACTTTCCAAGACTTCTTCAATAACTTCACAATATAGGTTATATTTTCCCAACTTCATAAATTGATTCATCATGCAATGATTCATTATTTCGAGCTTCAGAATTCATCTCCCCCTTATTCAGATTATCAGAGGCTTATTTCCTGTCAATAGTAGACCGTCAACATATAAAACAAAACCAAAATCAAAATCATACCTTGGAACACTTCTAAAGTAGAGGTTTGGATCATCACATATTCTTGGATTCACTAGATAACAATCAAAGCACTCATATCTGGATTAGGGAGCTAGTTTCATTCAAAGCTCTTTGCAACCATAACACATTTACAAACCAATATGCTTAAACTCACATAAATCAATATTGTTCAATCAAATTGACTAAGTCAGTTCATCAAAGTTTATAAGTCAGATCAAAACTAATAGTAAAGTCATCAATATCACGATATCAATTCTTTAGACCAAGTGACAAATAGAGCTCATATCAAGTCTTGACTTCATCTATTATCATGCCAACAGGGTGTCAACTATCACACAGTATCAATCCAAACTTCATCAATTCTGATGATCATAATACAAGTCATTTCTGTCACCAGATGCAAATGCATACACCAAGAATAAGTCATGCAGGCTCCATATTCATACTAAATCACAACTATCAATACTTCAACTAGTGTGAATGAGGAGGCCAATACAAAAACATTATCGATAGCCAATATTTGTCACTGGCAGATACTATGGTCATATCATTCTCATCAAGGCAGATCATCAATCATTAAATAAAATCATTAGTCATCAGGTAAAATCTCAAATTCGCTATCATAGTGAGATCTATAGTCCATAACATATCTCAACATCAATTCAAAGTTCTAAGTCATTATCAAGCATCATGACAAAACTCCAAAAACTATTGATCTATATCAACTAGCCAAATCATTTCAAACTCTTGTAGCAAAAACTTTAATAGTGACACATTTATATGCATATCTCGGTCACCTGCAAACACAAATTCAGACTTCATGTTCATATTATAGTAATCATTCAAACTTTCCTTCTCATAGATATTTATGTTGTCTACTTCATGTTTTTAGTACTAATATCCTTCAGGAGAACCTCTGGATTCATGCACAAAAATTCATTTTTATGTCTGTTAGGCATAATTGCACCCATATGCCTTCCTGTGAGCAGCTGGGAGATTACAGACGCACTCTTCAAGATGTTATTTGAGCAATTGTAGCTTCCCAACTGTCAAACTCTAGCTCAGAATTGACTCAGTGCTTCAGCCGCATCCTTGAGCTTGCATATGTGTGAATGGGAGGCTATAGTCGCACATGTAGACTTTCTTCCATATGGCTGAGGCTTTGAGTGAGATAAAACTATCTCACATAAGGTCAAACCTTTTTTGCATATCATCAATGTCAGATATTTGACTATCCATGCCCATAAGTCATATTTCAACAATAAAGAGTATATAATGAAAATGACAATAGGAGAATGAATATTATGGAGAGGTTCTCCCTCTGAATGGTAATCCACTTTAGTCATCTCAATTCATGCCATCAACTTGTCTTCATGCATTAACATATCTATTAGATCATAAAGTCAAACATATAACATGCTAGCATCATCTACTTCACCATCACATCGTGTCATCAATCTTTTGTCAAGGGATAGAGTCAAATGGTTAGGGAAGCTAACATATGCAACATCATACTTCAAAGATCATGAACACAATATTACGTCCATCAAGTTGAGGCATTCAATTTTATCATATGCCATAGTTACTAATCAAATCAAAACATAACCACGGTTAATAGAATATCTAGAATATCAATATCATAGTTATACTTTAATCATCATGGTTACCATGCTTATCATTATCAATAGGATAAATTTAGGTTATTCAATACCAAAACAATAAGAGTGTCAACCCTTTTTTCATACTTTCATCATGCTCATCACAAGCATTATCAATAGTATTGTATATGGAAATCAATGAACTAACCTTCTATATGAAATCCATCATGTCTTATAATGAAAGATGCATGCCAAGTATCAAGTTATCATTAGAATCAAGGTGCTAACCTTCTTTATGGGATCAAGATATCCAAAATGATAGATCTTAGCTAAACATCAAGTATGCCACTATATCAAAGATAAACATTAAGTAGCCTCATAGAATCAAGAATTTCATTATGTCTAGAAGGTAAGATACTTGTCCAATATCAAGTGCACTATTTCATCATAAGAACCATGAATCCAGATTACTTTCATATGCATGCATGAGCCATTTGAGAAGGAGACATTCTTATCATACCTTAGGGCTTAGCTTGCCATTACAGCTAAAACATAACATTGAATCAATAGACCATGCATACCTTGTAGTAGTCAAATGCATGTGCACCTTTTAATTTGACATAGGCAACTAGTAGCACTTTGTCACATTTTCATTAGGTGCCTCTTTACCTTTTCTAGCTCTAGCTTTTCTTTCATGCATCTCAAATGATCCTCAAGAAGGATCTTCTTATTACAAATCATGACGCCTTGAAGATTATGCAACAAATAACCACTGGCCTCCCCAAAGGAGCACTTGAGTAGCATGATGTTTGCAAAGGATATACCTTGGGGAAGTACACAAAATCCACATTCCATGACCGGGACAGTATAGAACATGCAATCCTAGAAAGAATCCACTATGATGTTTGTGGAACTTTCTCGACAACCTCCACTAAATATTTTGTCATTTTTATTGATGGCTTCTCAAGGAAGTGTTGGATCTTCTTCATGCGGAATAAAGATGAAACATTCTCCAAGTTTGTATAGTTCAAGGCAGTGGTTGAGAAATAAATCGACAAGAAGGTGAAGGATATCAGGATCGATAATGGAGGGGAGTATATATCGAATGAGTTTAAAAATTTATGTGTGAAAGAAGGCATTCGACAAGATTTGACAGCACCCCACAACCCATAGCAGAATGGGGTGGATGAGAGAAAGAACTGTAGCATTGTGAGAATTGTGAGGGATGTGTTGCATGACCAAGGCTTACCACTGCATTTGTGGGTAGGGGCATGCAACACGATAGTGTATTTGCAGAATTGGAGTCCCCATCAAGTTCTGGGCATGATTACACTGGAGGAGGCTTTCTTAGGGAGAGAGCCAGATGTGTCGCGCCTCAAGATTTTTGGAGCCCTTGTTTACTCTCATGTCTCCAAAGAATCAAGGAAGAAGCTTGAGCCAACAATAGAGTTGGGGGTATTTGTGGGTTACTCATAAAATCCTCACAACTACCGTGTGTACTTTCCATTCCTCATAGTGACGGTTGTTTGAAGGGATGTACAGTAGCAATGTGGTGCTATCTTGAGAGGGAGCTTTAGATCCCACCAGAAGAGGAGATTTTAGCTCCAAAGTAGGAGCCTCAGGAAGTTGTGAAGCAACCACAAATGGAGGAGAGAGGAGGCCAAGAGGAGACATCCACTCAGGCAGAATCATCCATAGAAGGTAGAAAAGGAACCAGGGAAGCTGATATAATTGTGCAGGATGTGAGGAGAATGTGGAAGATCCTTCAAATTTATGTAGGTAGAGATGGTTACCTGATATGTACACTAGCTACTTCTCTAATGACTGGATTATAGAGACTAAGCCATCCTATTTCGGGGAAGTAGTAGAGAAACCTATATGGGTTGATGTAATGGTGGAGGAATATGAATCCATTATAAAGAACAATGTTTGGGAAGTGGTCCCAAGACCAAAAAATAAATCAGTTGTGGGTTCGAGATGAATGTTCAAGTTAAATCATGTGGCATATGGAAGAATATAGAAGTATAAGGCCATATTTGTGGCCAAGGGGTACTCTCAAGTTGAGGGAATTGACTATGAGGAGATCTTTGTTCCTATAGCAAGGTACTCATCCATTATATCAGCTCTTGCACTGGATGCACAGATGGGGTGGAAGATTCACCAGATGTTTATAAAAACAACATTTCTCAATAAGGTTATTAAGGAGGAGGGTAGATCAAGCAACCAAAATGTTCTGAGACATTTAATTGGGAGTCTCATGTGTGTCAACTCAAGCAAGTGTTTCATGGTCTTAAATAAGCATCTCGTGCTTAGTACACCAGGATCAATAATTCTCACTGGTCTGGGCTTCACCAAAAGTGAAGCAGGTGCAAACCTCTATCACATATTGGTAGAAGTTAAATGTCTTATTATTGTCTAATATGTTAATGATTTGATTTTAACTAGTGATGAGTAGTTGATCAGATCTTGCAAGGAGGACCTTGCAAGGGAATTTCAAATGAAGGTCATGGGTCTCGTGCACTACTTCCTTGGGTTGGAAGTATGGAAAGGCGATTGGGAATTGTTTGTGTCTCAAGGCAAGTATGAAAATAAAATACTATAGAGATTCTGCATGGAGAGTTGTATACTCATGGAGACACCTATAGTGACCAACTGGAGGAAGGAGGATGCCACTTCAGGTGAAGAAGTGGATGCTACCATTTATCAACAACTAGTGGGTTCACTAATGTATCTTGTGAACAAACAACCATATATGTGCTATGAAGTCAACCTACTTAGGTAAGCCATGGTTAGGCCAACCAAATTATTTTGGCAGATAACCATGTTTTATAGTACCTGAGAGGTACTACCCAGTTTGGACTATGTACAAACATATAGAGGGAGTGAAGTTGCCTAGCTTCACAGATGCATATTAGGTGGGGATTCCATCATACTGAAAGAGTACATCAAGTGGAATTTTTAGTGTTGGGTCCACAATTGTTTCTTGGTACATTAGGAAACATAGATTTATGGCACTTAGCTTGACAAAAGCAGAATACATGGTTGCAAGTCAAGCAACGTGTGAGGTGATTTGGATGAGAAAGATACTTGTGGGACTGTTTGGTCAGATGATGGATCCAGCTTTGATCTACTGTGATAATTAGAGTTGCATTAAGCTCTTTGAGAATCTCATATTTCACAATCGATCCAAAGATATAGATATCTGGTATCACCATTTATGGGACTCTGTACAGAGGCAGATCATGTTGCTACAATACATTCTGACACAGGAACAAGATGCTAACATTTTGACAAAGGCTTTGTCTAGAGGAAGTTTGAGTTCCATAGGTGCAGGATATGGGTGGTTGATAATCCCTTTCTTGCTGAGAGGGAGTGTTGAAAAATGCAGCAAGAAAATCTCAATTTGATTTTGCCTTGATTAAATTGAGAAAATTTGAATTTCCACATCAATAGAAAACTTGGATGCAGTTAATTGAGGTGACATGGCTCTTGTCACTTATTTAGCTCAGTAAATTCGAGTTAGAGGAGTTAGAGTTTAGTTAAGCATGTGTGATTGATAATTTGTAGCAATCAAGATCAGTTATTTCAAGTTGTTTTCAATTAAACTAGTTCTAATTGTTGGAGGAATTAGTGGAAGGTCAGTTGTGCAGTGGGACTTTTGTCAAACTCAGTGATCATCATTCAAACTCAATGATCATCTATCTATCTGATCAATCAACCCAAAATAACTAGTGCATGTAGAGAATTCAAGTTCCCAAATTGTGGTAGAGATTCCAAGGCGTTGTAACATTAGTTGTAGACTAACCTTAAGTGTACCGGTGTTGCATGCAGTCAGATGATCAACCTTGGGAATTGCGTGATCAATTTGAGGAATTTCCTAAATGATAGGGGCCTAATCTCTCAAGGAATTGTGCTAGGAAATAGGGGCTTAAATAAAGGCAGAAATTGACTAAGTATGGGTCAGAGCTTCTCATTGAGCAAAGAGATAGGTTATTCACTTGCAGGTTGTGCTCAGTTGGGCAAAGCAATTGTAATACATCACTATTCATCAAATTAATGCAAGCAGGACATTGAGGTTTTTAGCATATTAGTTTCCATTGAAAAGAATATTGTGTGCATGTGTGATATTTCTCATTACATGTTTGTGATTGATGTTCTAAATTGTGAACTGAATTTTGCAGAGCAATAGAGTAGGTTTTGTCTTGTGATTTTGATTAAAACTTCATGAACAATCGGAAATCTACACCATAATTTCTACACAATTAAGGTCATTGTTTTCCACATAAATTCTCAAATTTTTACATCACAATTTTGAGTTAAAAACACCTTTCAAACTTAATACCGTGTTTTATTTCTCTTTTAATAACAAAATTCCTCATTCAAGAACAAAGAATAACATTTACAAAGCCTTAGCCCTAAAATATCTTTGAGGGTTTTTCAAAATCAAACTTTTAGAACACATCGAAGAATTTTATACTACATAATGTTACATAATATTCAAATCAATCGGCTATATGGCCCCTAGTAGCAACTCCACTCCTATTTTTTTCTGCCAGAAACTACTACTATAATACTTCATTAACATTAAAATATCGTTTATATAATATTATTAAAATATTGTTTTCTGTAAATTAATTCGATTTTTTTTTATACATTTAACGTAATATATCCAAAAAAAAAAAAAATCTATAGTTTTTAAATTTTTATATATAAACAAATTTTTAATATTATTATTATTATTTTTTCAATTTCCTTGCCGCATAAACATGCATCATCATTTTACCACATAACATGCATCTTAATTTTTGAAATGCTTAGTAATTCTCTACAACTTAATATACTAATCCAGGTCCAGCGAAAATGTGCTTTGCTATGGTTTCCTTTGGCGTGAAGATCTGCAGGATCATTGTAGTAGTGTGCAACCATGATTGTGGTCTTCTAGAAGGAAATTTCATGGGTCCAGAGAGTAACTAGGCTTACACCTTTTGCTTGGAGTCTAAATATTGTTCAAGAGTTGGCTTTAAGCCATTATGATTGGTGTCTTGCAGATCTCGTTGATTATTGCAGACAATCTCTCCAGATGGGTAGATGAGAGATTGATGGTGTTTTTGTTATCAAATCACTACATCACTTCTCTAGAAGTGTGAGCCTCTGGTTATGTTGTAGCGGCTACAACCACCCTCCAAAATTTTGCCTTAGTTTCATTTTGGAGCCTCCCTACAAACCTTTCACAACAACATGTCTTGCCTTATCAAGTACACAAGCTTCAGTGATTTTCTAGTAGATTGCCAACCTATGCATCAAAGCTTGTTGCATCCCTCTCACAGGTTGTTTCTCCAGACTTGGTCCAGTGGCAAGCTGAGCAGCTCCCTCAATAAATTGCACAATTCTGGAAGGGAACCAGCCCAAAAATTGTTAATTCTGAGCAGTAGTTAGTTGCTCAACCCAGAAATTGTGCAAACCTTTTGGGCAACCAACTTAGCTCCCTCCCAGAAATTCACATTTTTTCCCCTCAGTTGAGTAGGTTGTTGCATGTGCCTTTGAGTTGATTGTTCCACCTGGGACCGAGAAAACTTGACTTGCATGCATGGGCTACTTTTTCCCGGAATGGCAAAAGAAACATGCAAAAAGCATCCCTAGATTTTAGGGAGATATTTTTAGGAGCTGGAGGTTAAATGCAAATATCATTTTAGAATATTTCCTCCAAGTGTCGCTTTTTCCTAGATTTGTGGCATGCACATTGTGTTGTATACCTAGGGGGGATAATATGGGGTACAGAGGGAGGTACCCAAGGGAATAATGTAATAATATGCCCAAGAAATAACAAGATTTGAATACAGAAACACTTCTTTATTGATCAAACCCTTGAGGTAGGGTAACACCATACAATCACTCCTTAAGAAAGGAGAACACTCCACAAGCCATATGTTTGCCAATACAATAATCCTTGACATCTGTCAATGGGGAGTCTCTAGTCTCTATATAGGATTCATACATACAATACCATGGTTCTCTCAATACCATATATCTAATACAATGGGCTTATCATATTATTGATAACTACTTATGGTCCCTTATAGGATGCAAGCAAACCACTCTATTTATTAAATATGGCCCATCCCATTATTACATTATTCCCTTGGGTACCTCCCTCTATACCCCATGCTATGTCCCCTAGGTATACTACACATCATGAGGCTCAAACTTATTTATCCAGCACTTCACTTATTCACATCGATCTTGGAGCTCTAACATCCCACAACACATCCACGAGTCTTCAACACATCCATCTCATCTATTCATGAGTAGGCCATCTTAACTTGTCTTTTGTAACATTTTTGTCGTTGTTTTTATTTTCGATTGTGTGAGTGATGCTTGCTTGATTTCTATGATCGCTTGTGCATACTAGCTTTTACTAGCACCGTTTCAGTTTTCGTTAGCATCTCATTACTATCGCATGAATGAAACTATTTTGCATGAACAATCACTGATTCAGCGACTCGCTTCACCCACATGCATGTTGTTCCATTTTCTAAATCTTTCATTTACTCCTTCTTACACTAAGTATCGCCATGCATTCACATTCACATTTTCTTTTCGTTGCCTGTCGACGGGTCTGGGAAGGCTTGGCCCGGACTCTACCTCACCAAGACAACATTGCCCAATCCTGGGAGAGAAGGCTCTGTCTTCCTCTCAGGAAATGCAAATTTATGTCCAGTGACTATCCTCTAGTCTTGCATTGGGTAATTCTGAGGGATAGTGACTGCTGGCCCAGAAAATTGTGTAATGTAGTCATTGAGCCTGCAACCATTGTTGGCTGAAATTATGCATTGCATAATTCTAGCAGCCAGTAAGCCATCCTAGATTGTGCATTGCCCAATTCCAGAAGTGAGCTAGCCTCCTAGATAGCCTAGACTACCTTTTGCGGAAGTCTGGTAGCCAATCTCTCAGCCTCCCATGAAAAATTGTGCAATCCTTGCCAGTAAATCCCCAGGTATGTTGCATGTCATTCCTGAAGTTTGCTTTGGTTTTAGCTTACATATTTCTTGCCATGCATGTCGCTTTGTCTCCAGATCTAGCAGGTGTTCGTCCGCCTCTTAGTAATTCAGGATCAATGGCCTCCAAGAGAGCAGGATCAAAGGACATTGACGGAAGTGCAACTAGAGGAGAAGTTGAGTGAGTGTCTATAAGTCTGTTGATCTATGAAGACACCAAGTTGATTCTAGACAAGGACATCAAGCTGAAATGGAAAGAGGTCAATGATGCATTTGCAGGCACATTTGGGGAAGACCTCAAAGACCGCCAAGTCTATGTGAACATCCACAAGTCCGGCTTATACTGGATTGCATGCAGATACCCCGCGTTCCCATGCGCGGACATGATACATTGGATCATCTCGCACATTGATCCTGAGACGATGACATTGAGTAGTGTCAGCGGGATGGAGATTGCTACCTTCAGGGCACATGATTATGATGAGATGTATCAGATGTCAAAGCTTGTGATCACCATGGAGATACCTTTTAGCTTACCCAGCAGTAATGCCAACTCCAGAGATATCTCGAAGAACTGGGTGAAGGAGCTGACCAAATTCAAGATGACATCCAACCAAGTCTACAATAAAAAGATATTGCAGAAGGCGTATCAATACTTGCTCATCTTCGCATGTCGTCTGTATGGCCAAGAAAGCACAAAAATCTACATGTCCGCCTACATCTTGGATGCAATTTGTGCCCGTTAGGAGTTCCCATGCTTGAAGTGGGCATGGACACTGACAGAGAACTCTGTGAACACTTATTGTAATATGTTGTCCGAATGCAGCTTTAGAGGAGTCATCACGCAACTGTCGGATCATTTTGTCACTCGGTTTACAAGATGATATTCGAACAGGATCCACCCTGCATGTCGAAGGCAACAATTGAGGCACTAATAGACATAGCTGATTGGTATGCCTCACCATCCGACACCTTCATACGGATGTATAATGTGGAGAAACCTTTGCATGTTCTACTGAAGTTTTCCTTGGACAAACTCGTTATGCAGGAAGTATGATATCACATCTCGGCAGGATTGACAGCTAGGCTACACCAGAAGAAGAAGGCACCTTGGCCCACTCTTCCGTTGTAGATCATGTTATACGAGATACAGAGTTTCAAACATGTTGATGTCGAAGCAGAGAAGATGAAGAAATATACATTCAACCTTCGAAGTTACAATCCATATGACCTGCATTGCCTTGTGAGATATCACTATGCGAGAGTACAGTTCAACTGGATCCACAGGGAATTTCATTGGGCGCAGGAAGACACATGGAGATATTGTTATATTTTCTCCAGACCTAATGAAAGATTCGGCCTCGCTAAATGGGTAGTGAAGCAACGTGAAGCAGCATCCTGGAGAGAACCAGAAGCAGCAACAACAACAGAGGTGAACATACCAGCGGGCACAAGGGCAAGAGGAAGATTATTGACCGCATGGAGGAAGAGAAAAGTTGCAAGTTTCGAGCAGACCCACTTGTGCAGAAAGCAGCTTTGGCAATAGAGACGAAGAGGCAACAACGCGACAAGAGAAACATGCAAAGGCAAAGAGAGAAACAAATAATGGAGGAAATAGAGAAGGAGTTGCATGAGCTGAAGGAGCAACTCAATAAGGAACAAGAGTTGTGCATATAGGAGAAGGAAGAGCAACAAGAACAGGTACAACAAGGGGTGCAACTTGTATAGATAAATGAAACTGTGCCTATATAGGTAGTAGACTCATCAAAGCAACTAGCATCAGGCAGACAAGGTGAACCATCGCAGGAAAAGGACTTTGCTCAGGAGATAGAGCAAGAACTTGAAAATATGGATATGGATATGGAGCAACAGGAGTTAGAGCAAGACATTGACCTCATGCCTTACCACCAAGAGGTTGACCCACCAACTTCACCACATCTAGAAGAGGAGCAAGTCCTAAGCGACCAAGGAGACACTGAGATCCTTGGAGATCAACCGAAAGGAGAGATGCACAACATCTCATTCGACGAGTCTCAACATAGAGTTTTGCAGTCTCGCAGATTGTCGACTCCAGATGATCACACATCTCCTGCACAGTTTGAGGAATGAGTGATTGTGTTTGACATGCAGAAACATCTAGCAGCATTGGCCGATGCTACTAGAGAATATGTTAAAGCCACTAGCTCGAGTGTTTGCTTCCTGATAGTTGAGAACGAGCAAATGGCTAAGGAGCTACAAGCGGCCAAGTAGGGAGGAAAATTGGTTATAGCATCCGCTCGAGCATAATTGAAGAAGGAAATCCTAGATGAAGTATTATCCCTTCACATAGTCATGCGAGCGTTGTATTCCAAGTTTGGTACCGTGCATAAGGCAGTCGTCCATCTCAATGATTGGCAGCAGTGATGTGCTAGAAGATCATGTATCCTGTCAAACGTGCATGCTACTATCAATTACATGAAAACATGGACAATGAGATACAAGGGATCCTCACTTCACTTTCCTAAGATGATGAAGCCCAGAGCAGTGAAGCTGAAGGCACGCATCTGTAGTCAGATCTGGAACTATGAAGAGCTCATGTAGCTCATCACTATTCTATAAGTTTCCCTTGAATGTGTAATCAAGAGTATGGATGTTGTGGTGTGCACACATGTGATCCCATCTATTGGGACACTCACCTAGGCAAAGATAAAGGCACAGGTCCGACTAGAGCTTGACTCGTACTTTGACGAGTTCATGTGCGTAGCCACAAGCCCAGACTTGTCAATCAATGTAGACACCATGCATAAGTATATTGTTGGTTTGACCACACTCAAGACAATGATGCACATGCTATCAGACGAGTTGGACAGAGGAGCCTGAGCAGTGTACCCGGATGCTATGGAGGCAAGAGTTAGTTTCCAAAAAGATGTCACCTTAGAGTACACAGACACCATTGCGGACTACTGAGCTTGGCATTAGTTCACTACTGTCAACCACCGTGAGGATGTCGAAGAGCTGGTCTTCCAATAATTGTCTGAGTCATAGTGATGTCTTGCATGGCTTGCTCAAGCCATTTTGTCTCACATGGGTACATGTGCATGGTAATATAACAGCTTGTCAAGTGTAAGTTCAAGTGTCGATAGATGGATGTAATAGTCATAGAGTAGATGAAGAGCCATGAGGGTAGATGAAATTTCACAAAGGGGAATGTTAAGGCACCCCACCATTTGCTATAAATAGTCCCTTATAACTCATTGTATAGGCTTTTGGTTAGCCAAGCTTCCAATATGAGTATCTTAGAGAAAGCTTGGATAGTATTGTAACAAGCCTTGGCTTCTCCACTGTGCAGAGCTAGTATATCTCTTTGGAGGAGAAAGCGGTTGTGGTTGTAACGTTCCGCTGTCAGAACTAGTGGTTGGACATGGATGTACTATATGACTGGAACTTACACTTCTTAATATAACAGAGCCAACACATTTCATGCATATGTTGTATTGTATTTCAGTTATCTTGAGTACTCTAAATGATATATGTATCTGTTTTCTTACGCATGCATGTGTAGCTATTTTGTATATGTATGTATGAATCTTTCTGAAATGTGTTGTTGGTTTAACCATCACTTTGGATTTCTAGCTAACTTGCCTTCCATGTTGTGATGCATCTTTGCTCGTCTGTTCCATTCTTAACATCATGCAATCACAGGTTTCCAAGGGGCACATTCACCTCACCCTCTGTGTGTTAGAACCATTGATGCTCCTCCCTTGGCTTACTGCATATGTCACACCCTTGCTACCAATAGGGAAATCTTACTTGCCTCTTTGCGAAACCATGGTCAAGGAATTACTGTATCACCCACTGATGGAATTCCTACACCAAACGGTCTGAGGTCTAATTGGGAATTCTTACCGGGGAGATCCCCTGACATGTTGGTGGGTCTAGCACCGTCAACAGGTTAATATCATTTTCAAACTTTGGATCTATCTTTTTTAGAGTGATTGTAGGCGCAAAGGCCTCTTTTTGGTTAGATCTATCTCTTATTCTTGTGAATCTAGGGTTTTGAGTCATGATGCATTATCCTTGTTTTTTAAGTCTCTCCTGGATCTTCGATGTCAAGTTTATGAATGGTGTCGAAGGTCATGGATGTGGCTTCTTATATCACAATCCATATTTTGAGTTCATGGGCTAACAAGATCTATAGTCTGGGGATGGACACAAACCCATGTCTTTGCTTCAAAAAAAATCCAATAGCCACTTGGATGGATCTAAGGATCCTTTCAACTTTATTTTACCTAGATCTAACGCTATAAGAGGATCAACAACCAAATCCTAGATTTGGCAGCGAATATTTTTTTTTTCATTTTTTTGTTAAATACCTTGATGGGAAATCTGGCGAAAGACCTAGAACAAAAGATTTGGGCTTGGGATATTGTGAAAGACATAAAGTAAAAGATTCAAGATATGTCGAGTATTCTAGAAAATCTTCAAAGTCAGATTTATGGAGGGAAATCAATGCAGGTTGAATCAAAGTTGCAAGATTATGGCATTCAATGTGACTCGTCTATCATATTAAATTTGAGGTTATGTGGAGGATGTCTTGGATCCAGTATCCCCAAAGGTCCTATCTCCTTCAAGGATGTGATAAAAGGAAAGGTTGAAACACACAAAAAAAAAATAAAAATTATCACCTCCCTAATATGACTGGTCCCTATATTGTGGAACATATTAATCAAGTGACAGCTTTGTCAGTAAATCTGCAAGAGGTAAATGAGTTGTGCTATGAATTTCATTCCAATGCATTCATATGCATATTTAACAGTTTCTAGCCAAAGAAGAAGGATTTACATCCATGTATCTTTTCCAATTGGATAATAAATTGTGATATTCAGCTATGCTCTAGGGGATTTTTTATTGTCAAAAATAATACAACAAAATATTTAGATTTATGTTTTAAAAGAGGATCATGGTTCTAAGGTAGTGTGGGTATTTTTATGAATCCGTGGTTTCCAAGCTTCGATGCAAACACTATGGTGGTATCCAAAATGTCGGTGTGGATCAAGTTACGTAATCTTCCCTTGCATATTCAACATCATAAAGTGTTAGAAGGAATGAAAAATTCTTTAGGAAAGTTCTTAAAGGTGGATGTGGATAGAGTATCAAAAGGAATTTTTACTTTTTCCAGGATCTGTGTAGAGGTGGACCTCAGTTAAGGTTTACATGATCACATTATTTTGATTCATAATAATTTATAATGGTCTGACTCTCTTGACTTTGTAAGCATGGCTTTCAGATGTCATATTTGTCTTCAAACCAAACATCTTCAAAACTCGTGTCCTCAAGCAAAGAAAGTCCCCAAAAGTAAAGAAAAAAACAAGCCAAAAATCCAAAGGGATGACAGTTCTTAGATCCACCAAATGAAGAAGAAGAGGAAGAAGAATCCCTAGAGGCTACAAAAATATTGTTGATCAAAAGTCCCAAGAAATTATAGAAAAGAGGAGGGAGTAGGCAATTTTGGTGGTTCCAAATTCATCCAAAGTAACCACATCTACAACTCATTAGTAGCAGATTGAGATGGTTATCCCTAAAAAAGAAGCGAGTGGAACCAAAACAATACATGCGTGAGAGAGTTCATCCTCTGACAAAAAAACTTTTGTTAACATAGAAGCCAGTCAAATGGCCATTGTATCTTCCACTCCCAATTCTAGTGGTTGGGGAAAAGTGGAGAAAAAGAAGGGAAGAAAAGCATAGTATAACCTTTTTTTTTTGAGTTTACTTTTTGGATATCGGGTAAGGCTAGTATGCTTGAATGCTTATTAGCATCTACAAAATATAATTTTGTTCTTTTGAATAGAATTACGATTTTTCCTTGGGGAAAAAACTTAATATATAGATGCCACTACATGTTTAAGGATTTAGACATTTGTAGAAGAAGTTCTACGATTTTAAGAAATTTTAAGTGTCAAATTTTTATTTATTTATTTATTTATTATTATTTTATTTATTTTTATTTATTTATTTTTTAATTCTAAATCTTTGACATGATTGTTAATATTTAAAATGGCATTTACATTGTGTATATATATTGAGTCATTTATACTCTTTATATTAGTTCTACTAGTCAACCCTCCTAATATAGATATCACATCCAACTATATAGTCAAGGCATAAAACTGATCTAGATATTGTAAAAGAAATCATTGTAAAGATAAAAAAAACCTTTGTCCCGATATGAACCCTATCCAGATATACATAATATGCATCAACCATCACAAAAACATAAAAAAAAAAAAAAAAAATACAAAATGATATTGCAATTGATCCCAAGTATACCAAAGGGGCTATGGGAAGTGGAAATGCCCCGAGATGTGTAATGTATCATTGCAAAAGGTGTAGTAAAAAATCTCCCAAGGTGGTTTGTTGAGGCATTTTTTTGATAATGCATTAACTTTTGTATTATGCCCCCTATATATATGTGAAAAAGTTAAATCATTGAACCGTCCTATGATCACTTTGATTCTCTTCATCAATTTTAAGAGCTTATGTGGTGCAAATGAAGATTACATGTGTACCTAGTCCATAACCACTTTTGAGTCTTCAAATTCCATTATAGACTCAATGTGGAGCCACTTAGCACAAAAGAGTACCCCCTATAGTGCAATTATCCTTGCATGTGTATTTGTGCCCTCCCCATTATTCTAGGAAAAGTGATAGTAAGTACCCGACTTTATGACAATATATGCTCCACTCACACAACTTTCATTGCAAGTCACCCTGTCAAGAAATCCCACAAGGAGCTTGTCCCAAATATGTTTGTGATGTATACGTTTGTCATCCCCCTATCCACCACAGGACCGATCTTACTGAAATATGTTGCAGTCTGAATGCATGTCTGGTAGATGTCCATGGGGACCTCCTAAAAAATTCTAGCATTCCTACTACGCTAGATTACCCAAAATATATAGAATGGAAGAATGCATCATACCTTATATCCCATGAATCAATCTCGAAGACAATCATCCAATTAGGAGCTATTCTAGCTCACAATTAACTTTAATATATCTAGAACTCCAGTTGGGATGGAAATAGTGATATGGAATTTAAAAAAAAGGTTCTCCACATCCTTGTTTTTCAACACACACATGATGCATATACCCACACCATTGAACCCCTTTCTACATAGGTTATCCCATGTTAGGATACTATTTCTCCAAATCAACCATCCAAAACATTTAAGTTTGAGTGGACATTTTCACTTCCCATTAGAGAAATTTTGAGGTCTAAAATGGGCCTCCTAAGAATATTATATAATAATAGTGGAAATAATAAAATAAAATTAGATTACATCATCAAATTTTAGAGCAAAAAAAGAAAAAGATATTTTTTCAACTTATCTCCCTACAATTTTACTCAAATTTCGAGCATGAGCACTCATTAGATGCAAAATTTAATTCCCCATCTAATGAGTACCCAAGTTTCATACTTTCGATGACCCTTCTACACGAAAAATGATAAATACATGATGATGAAGCAGTGGTTCCACATACTGAATTAGGAAATGATGATGGGTTCTATCCATCTGAACTTAGTGTTAAGTTACTTTCATCTAAGTTTGCACCAATAAATTAATCAAACATATCCTTACTATCTTTCAATAACTTTAAGATCTCTACTTGCCAATGAGAAGTTTACATTACAATGAAAATATTGTGTGTTCTAAATATATGCAAATGGGCACTGTAGGAAAATGCTCCTTTGGCGAAAAAACAAAGAATATTTGGTTAAACTTTGAATCTATGAGATAGAGGTTTATGCAATGGGGGGGAAAATAAATACAAAAAGTCTATTTCATGGATTCCATGAAGTTCAAAGCTACTAGATGAAGGTAATGATTACATTTTCTAAGAAAAATGTTAAGAAGATTGTTATTTAGGGGGGTTTATTCATTTAAATCCAAGGAAGTGAGAGTTTTCTTATTCGTATATTACTCCTTCAAAAGACAGACCTACATCTTTGGCTTCAGATCTGGGATTTATTCGTATAGGAACAAATTTCAAGAGACAAACTAATTTTGATTAGTCTAGTTGTATCATTACATTGTTTTTATGTGGAAAGAAGGTTTGTTCAAACGAGGCAGTTGTAAATCAAATTTTGGATGACAATATGTCTTATGGCCAAGTCCATTGTCTCACAGAAAATCTTTACAAGCTCATATGAATTTCGGTGCTCTAAGCACCCTACAAGGAGATTATGATCTTGCATAAATTTGGGTTGGAGATGAAGAGGAAAGGATGGAAAAAGTGGTGAAGAGTGAAGGATGGATGCATGTCCAATTGATTAAGACCATGATGAACTTAGAAATAGTTCAACTTATGATTTTCCATTAGGAAATGATGCACTTTTCATTCAAAGACTTCTTAAAATTAATCCAACCTACGAAGACTCTGTAAAAGCTCTAAACCAATTTTTGGCATAACTATCTATATGGATTTGGTGATACAAGTGCTTGCTAAAAATAAAAGTAATTGGAAGATTACTCCGCTTTTCTTTGTTTGGACCTCTCAACAACCTGGCTACAACAATGATGTAGAGACGTATGATGCATTCCTAAATATTGTAGGCAATGCCCATTAATTTAAGATAATGTGGTAACTACTGAAGGAAATGCAAAATTGGGGAAGTGGTCTATCTTTGGTAAGAAATGAAACCTTCACCATACTAATAAGAAAATATTCAGCTACTCACATGGTGAAAAGAGCAATTGAGACATTTGACAAGCGAGAATAATTTATTTTCAAGTTCAATGCTCCTACTTTCCAAATTCTGATATGTGCTCTGTATACATGTAAACATGTGGAAGAAGCAGAGAGATTGCTTAACCTTAGGAAAAATCAGTTTCCTATGGATATGAAATGTTGAAACACCATTCTTAATGGTTGGTGTGATTTGGTAAACCTACATGGGAAAAAAGGATCTAGAATGAGTGATCAAGTGACTTGCATTATGTGGGTAACCGCTTTATTTATTTAATATGGACCATTTATTTATCATCCTTACATTATTACATCATATTATTTCTTTGGGTACATCCCTCTGTACCACATATTATCCCCCCTTGTAATAGATCTAACCTACAAATATAATAAATCCAAGAGCTAACACACAAATAAGATAGAAACGTTTCTCTTTATTAATCAAACCCTTGATGTAGGGTAATGCCATACAATCACTCCTTAAGGAAGGAGAATACTCCAAAAGCCATATGTTTGTCAATATAACAATACTTGACTTCTTTCAATGGAGAGTCTCTAGCCTCTATATAGGCTTCATACATACAAAACGATGGGTCTGTCAATACCATACATCCAATACAATGGGCTTATTACATTATTTCCTAACTACTTGTGGTCCCTTGCATTATGCGGGTTAGCCACTTTATTTATTAACTATGATCCATTTATTTATCATCCCTACATTATTACATCATATTATTTCCTTAGGTATCTCCCTCTGTACCCCATATTATCCCCTCTAGGTATACTACATTCCAGCCCCCTTAAGCATGTTTCGTCCCTAAAAAATGAGAATAACACAAATAATAAGATCTACTCAAAAGAGTAGTCCACTGGTACCATGCACATGCATCTACCCATCTTGATCTAGCCAATCCCTCACTCACTTGAGATGGAAGTTGGTTCTTGTGGTTCCTCTATGTTGATATGTTGTGGGTGGATCGTTGCACCTCTCTATGTGTCTTCTAAGGGTTGTTGCTCGTGTTGCTAATTCTATGCCACCTTGCTGGTTGTTGTCTTGTTGGGTGGTGTGGGTAGCGATATGTTGAAGCTTTAATTAATGGTGTAGCTTTCTTCAATTCCCCACTTGATGGAGCCTGAGTGGTATTGGGTTTTTTTTGTGGTACCTACTCTTGTTTCATGTCATCCATTATTACTTCCACCACAAACTCCTCATCTGATGCTTCAACACCTGTATAGTTTTCTGCTTAGGCCTCCTTGGACTCTACCTATTTACTGATGGAAATATTCTGCAATGTAATCTTCCTCTTTTTATACCAAAGCTTCAAGAATTTATTTTGTACATTAATATTGATCGTACCAGTGGATTCCATCCAAGGGTATCCTAAAACAACATCCACATCATCCATATCTGAAGCATAAAAATCATAATGCAACACATACTTATCCATAGAAATCCTCAAATCTTTATAGATTTGAACACCCTCATTATCAACTTGTGTGTTTTCAATATGTTTTGGTGGAACTTAGAATTTTTGAGCCAATTTAACATTGTTAAAAATATGTTGGCAATTAGGATTGATAGACACAATGATGTTCTCTTTCTAAATACATCCATGAACTTGTAAAATAGAAAGATTGGTAGAAAGTAAGTCTTTATGGCTTTTAGTGTCATTTTTTCTAGCATGAGACCCCTTGTTCCAAAGTAATTCTTTGGCATTGTGACTTATTATATGTTAGGTATTCTTAAATAGTAGGACCATCATCTTTTCCTGTAAAAAAATAGCCTTCTAGAACACATAAAATAGAGCGAGAGATTTAAAGAAAATCATTTACTTTTGGAGAAAATTTAAAATGGGCATAACTTTGTCAATATAGCTTAGAATCCTTATTATAACCTATTTCCGAAAATGGAACGACCATTCAACATCTTCTTGGGTGATTGGAATCACAACTTGGGGACTCTAAAAACTCAGATTCGTGTTGAGACTATTCGGTCGTCACAAACATTTCTTAAAAAAAAAAAAAAAAAAATTGATTTTAAATCAACAATATCTCTCTTATCTAAACTCTGATTTGACATATTTGTTTTTATAAATTGAGTGGCTTTTAGAGAGTATCTCGTATTTGCATTTATTTTCTTGAAATTATGCACAAAATCTGTAAAAAATGATTGGATATATGTTGTTTGTTGTAGCTCCCAGAGACAGCCTTGGATTGCTTACAAGACTAGTGCCTAGGCACATCTAAATTGGTGTGTCTCAAATGATTTACAAGAAACTGGAGACATCACTTATATATATATATAGTAATATATTATATATAATATATATATATATTTATATATATTATATATATATATATATATATAATATATTTTATATATATATATATATATAGTATATAATATTATATATATGAATGCGCTGGTTCATTTATCCAAAGAAATAAAATATGGATTTCTGGTACTTCCTCACAACTTCAAATCTCATAAATATGCATGAAAATTGTGGAGGCTGAGTAATTCAAGGGCTTATAGCTTAATAATTTTTTGTAGAGCATATGAGAGAGGACAAAGATAAAGAGAAACTTATCACATAGAGCATAATGCTTCAATCATTCTACACTTAACACATAGAGCTTGAGGCATTAAGGATTTCTATACTTATTTGAGTTACAAGCATAAATAATGGGTGAAGGAGGGGAAGAATGCTATGATTCATGTGATGCATATTTAAAGAGATGATTTCAATAACCCACACATGTATATGCATCTACAATGTTGAGACAAGTGAATCTGTGATATAATTACGGGCACTTGCATTCACATATCAACACAAATAAATCTATGAGCAAGCTTGAAACATTTCTAGCAGCTATAATTTGCATGAATACATAGAGGAAAGATGAACATAAAATGAGATTTAATAGAGGGAACACTTACTGTAATTCTTGAAGGGGGAATCACCACTGTTTCCTTGATATTCTGAAAAGATCTGTGTTACAAAGAAAAATAGTCTGAAAATAGCATGTAGTCTTTTCTATAGAATTTCTAAACCTTTTCTAAGTCTTAGTTTCCCCTATTTATATGGAGAGGGGAGCCAGAACATACATTACAGTAAAAGTATCTATGGTCAATTGTAAGTGCCTGTCTTGGAGGTCTTTTGTTGTATAGAGGGATGGGGCTCCATGCTGAGCCATTAATCTTCCTGAGTCCCGTGTACTACTCCAATGTTGCGTCATGCTCCATTTAAGTCTTCTAGCTATTGGCCCATCTGCCCATTAGACCTTTGTACTGCAGTATCGGTGCCTTTATGTAGTGGGTGATATGCATTCCAGTGTAACATCACAGTCTTGCAGGCCCAGGCTTTTTTCCTCTAAAATAGGCGAAACGGGCATTTTTTATTTTTTCCCTTAGCCCCCTTTATTATAGGTCCTCTTGTTGATTTCCTCATATGACCCAGGGCTAGAACCAGGGGTTTAGTCCTCAGGCGATAAGGCCTTCAGCCTGTGTCTCGAAGCCTTTTCCTTTGTATCACAAAATCCTGCATATCAATGCTTTACTGTGCTTTTGCCTTAAGCTTCTTCCCCAAACACTTGCGATCGCTGATCTACGGGATCAGACCCATGTAAGACATCACAATCACACTATAGGAGAGGGGGACCCTTTACCTTTTTCCTTAGCATTGGCTGATAGTATGGACATAAGATCCTTATAGATCATGCCGTAATAACTTATCGCATCCGAGGGGGGCCTTTTCCCTTTGTTACCTGGAATCCCACATCCTAGCACTTGATGGCCTTTTACCTTTAGCTTTTCCCCTTAATAGTTGTAATCATCGATCTGCGGGGTGACGTCATCACTGCTATGTGTCACCATGTGAGTGGTGACACGTGGCACCCGGGAGTGGCCCCATTTCACCCCTGAAAATGCTGAAACTAAGTGAAACATGTCTCTCGTATGGCCATGTCACCCTCCGTACTACCATGTGGAGGAGAGATAAACAGGGTCATCCACCTTGGTTTGGCAGGCATTTCCTTTGTTAGTGAATTTCAGCCTTTCCCAGTACTTTTACACTATACAGCAGAATCAGCCCCCACATGGTCTTAGAATGAAAACCCCATCAATCCGCCGATATTGAAGGATGCAGGATGGCGAGAGTGCAAGATTGCACCATGTGGAGGAGAGAGAAGGGGGGCGTCTCGTCCTTTGTTTTTCCATGTTTTCCTTTGTTAACTATTTTCAACCCTTCCTCGGAGATGCAACACTATATCGCAAATTAGCCCCTGCATAGTCTTCGAAGTTTGTTGCGACTGTGGGATTGCGAGGTCGCCCAGATGCAGGGTTGCAGGATTACAGGGTTGTGCCATGTGGAGGAGAGAGATGGGGGGTGCCTTGCTCTTGTTATTTTATGCATTCCTTTTGTAAACTTTTTCTGCCTTCCCCGATGATGTTACATTATACCTCAAAATCACCCCCCATAAGGTCTTTTAAGTTTAGAACCCACTGATCCACCAATATGCCGAGTTGTGGGACTACGGGTTCGCCGGGATGTGAGATGCGGAATTGCGGGAGTACGAAATTGCACCACGTGGAGCAGAGAGAGAGGGGGTCGCCTTCCTTGGTTTTTTCATGCTTTCCTTTGTTAACCTTTTTCGGCCCTCCCCCGATGATTTCACATTATATCGCAAGATCGGCGCCCACAAGTTTTGGAGTTTTCTGTGACTCTTGAAGATATGCAAACTAATGCTATAGAGGTGGAAGCAAATAGAGCTACCTCAAACACCTTAAATGCTAAAGAGGAAAAAGCACAAAGAAAACTTAAAACTAGTCAAGAGGCCTCAACCTCTTCTAAAATTAAAACTGAAGATTCTAAAATAGATGAAATAACTTCTCTTCCTAGAAATATATCCAATAGAATTTCCAAGATTAAGACTCAACCTAGAATAGTTCAACAAATAGTTACTAGACCCCAAACTCAAATTCAAGGTCAATATAAAAGAAATCCACAATCACAAATTCTTCAAAGACCTAGTAATGATCAACAAGTCCCAACTCCTCTACTGATCGATGATTACCAACCTGATGACAATACTATGACTATCACTGAAGACATTAATAATATGGACATTTATTCTAATCAAACTGTTATTATTCCCCTCTCACAACAAAAACATGTTCAAGAAGATCAGAGTCCTCACAAGTTTCCAAATCTCATGCCTTCTCTGAATTCCTAATTGCATTGTTGAACAAAAGATATGATCTTAGGCCTAGACCTGGCCCTGGAAGACCTCCTAAGGAACATCAAATAATTGAACCTCGTACCAAAGTTGTTGAAACTCAAACAAGTATTATTCGACCATTAAATCAGTCAACTAATACTACTCAAAATGAAAAGAATGTTTTGACTACATTTAATGTTTAAAAGGAGTTAAAAAGAGTTAAAATCCCAATTCCACTTTCAACTTTCCAAAAACCGTGGGTATAAAATCAAGTCTCCAAATGGATACAAAACACAGTTGATTTTGAAAGTGACATCATTAGTCTTCAAGATGAAAAACCAACAGTTGTCTTTGGTCCTAGCTCAGATATGATTGATGAAATAGTGCCCCCTTTCTATGTAACTCTTAAGACAAATGATTCCATGTTATACAATTGTATGCTTGATTCTGGAACATCACATAACCTAATGCCAAAACCTATCATGGACCATTTAAAATTTGACATAACTAGATCCTATCATGATTTGTACACTTTTGATTCCAAAATGGTGACTTGCTTAGGATTGATTAAGGATTTAGTAGTCACCCTTGCCCAAATTCCAGTGAAAAGTGTGGTGCTTGATATAGTTGTCACAGATATCCCTCCCAAATTTGGAATGCTCCTTTCTAAGCCTTGTTGTACCAAATTAGGGGGAACTCTTCAGATGGACATGTCTTATGCCACTATTCCTGTTTATGGGGGAGAGAAACTAAGGTTATATAGAGAGGTAAGGTTTGTGCACACTATTTGTAAAATAGATCAACCAAGGAACCATCCCATTTATGAAATTGATCAAGATTTTGGTTGTTTTCAATTCTCTTCAAACCAAACACATGAAACTCAAGTAAAAATTGAAGATATAGTTGAAAATCCTGTACCAAATCAAACTGATGTATGGAAATTATTCTTTGATGGTTCTTGTACTAAGGATGGAGCAGGAGCTGGAAAAGAAAATATTACACAATCATGCAAACTTGATTTTGAAGTTAGAAATAATGTAGTTGAATATGAATCTTTCCTTTTAGGAATCCAATTAGCCAAGAGCTTAAAGGTTCAAAACCTGATCATTTTCACTGATTTAGAGCTCATTGTTAGACAAGTTAGAAATCTTTTCCAAAAAAAAACATCCTAGGATTAGATATTATCGAAACGAGGTTTGGGATTTCGTTGAAAATTTCTTTAATGCTTCCAATTTGACTTATATTCCAAGAGATCAGAATATTCATGCAGTTTCCTTGGTTGTTTATGCTAGTTCCTTTAAAATTCCCGATCAAACTAATGTGCTCTATCAAACACAAGTCAAATACGTACCATCCATCCTAGACAATCTAAAATACTGGCATATATTTGAAGATGGTGAACAAATAAAATATTTTCTGCAGGCTATAGATGAATTTTCAGTTCTAAAATCGATGAAGATAGAACATAAGCAAATGAAAACATAAATGAAAATGATAATTCAAATTTTAATTCAAAAATTGTATCATGATATTATTCAATTATCTAACAATTTCATTCCCAAAGGTCTGATTCCTTTAAAGAAGTTGTTTAATCAAAATGATGTCCTCAGAAACCCACACTCAATTTCTTCATCAGATGACATAGAGGAAATGAACATTGGAACAAATGATGATATTAAAAACATCAAAATCTGTGCATCTCTAGATCCCGAAATCAAAACTCAATACCTTAAGTTACTTTAAAATTACAAAGATGTTTTTGCATGGACTTATGTTGATCTAAACACTTATGACACTTCATTGATACAACATAAGATTCCTTTAAAACCAGAAGCAAAGCCTTATCAACAGAAACTTAGGAGGATTAATCTTGCTCTTCTACCAACTGTAGAAAAGGAAATTAAGAAAATGCTAGATGCCCAGATCATTCTCCCTCTTAGGTATTCTAATTGGGTTGCTATTTTGGTTCATGTTAGAAAGAAGAATGGAGAAATTAGACTGTGTGTGGACTTTATAAATTTGAACAAAGCATCACTACAAGATAACTATCCTTTACCCAAAATGGATCAGTTACTTCAAATGGTTTCAGGAGCACAAATATTTTCTATGCTTGATGGTTTTTCAGGTTATAATCAGGTAAATGTTGGTCCAGCAGAAAGAGAGAAGACAACCTTTACTACACCTTGGGGTACATTTATGTACTCTAGAATGCCCTTTGGTTTATCTAATGCTGGAGCAACATTTCAAAGAGCTATAGACATAACTTTTGTGGGTCAGGTAAATAAATTTGTAGTCATTTATCTTGATGACATAATTTTTTTTTCTAATTCTAATCAAAAACATCTTAAGCATTTGAGGAAGGTTTTTGACAGGTGTAAGAAATTCAGAATATCACTGAATCCAAAAAATTCTTTGTTTGCTATCAAAGAAGGAAAATTGGTGGGCCACATAATCTCAAAGGAAGGAGTGGTGATTGATCCCAAACATGTATCTGCCATTAAAACATTGTCCTTACCTAGAAATAAGAAGGAGATTCAAGCTTTTCTAGACAAGATTAGTTTTTTAAGGAGATTCATCCCTAATTATGTTGAAATTGTAAAAGACATCACTGATATGCTCCGAAAGGACTATGAAGTTAAATGGATTATCTCTTTGAGATATGCATTTGATCAAATCAAGAAGGTTATCTCTGAAGCTCCAACCTTGGCCAGCCCTGATTATACCAAACCATTCAGTATCTTTTCCTTTGCCTCAGAAATAACCCTTGCTACTATTTTATTACAAAAGAATGAAGATTCCCATGACCAACCCATAACCTTTTTTAGTAAGGTTATGATAGATGCTGAGCTTAAGTATGACATAATTGAGAAGCAAGCCTATGCCCTTATTCAAGCCCTGAAATCATTCAGGATGTATGTCCTACATTCATCCATTACTTCTTATGTTCCTAACAGTTTTGTGAAGATTGTTTTGACCCAGCCTGAATCTGATGGGAAGAGAGGTAGATGGATCACTCAAATTCTGGAGTTTGTTTTGACTATCAAAACCACAAAGCTAGTAAAGGCTCAAGGATTAGCTAAGCTTCTAGCTGAATCAAACTGTAAAGTGCTCAGAATCAATCCTATTTTGGAAATACAAGGGAAGAATCCACATGAACCTTCTCAAAGTTTAGATAAGAAGAATACCCAAGAACCTTCTGTTCTTGCATAAAGGGAGAATCCACAAGAACATTCCCAAAATTTGAATGAGAAGAATCCACAATAACCTTCCTTTCATCCTGAAGAAAATAATCTACAAGAACCTTTACCTTCAGATCAAATCAGCTCCATACACATTGATGACAAATTTCTGTTATCAAATTGGTATCAGGACAATGCAAATTTCTTGATCCATTTTCAATGTCCAACATTATTCTCCAAAAGTCAGTGTAAAACTCTCAAGTACTGTATCATAAATGCAAATCTATATTGGAAAGACCCACTTAATACTTTGCTATTTTGTTTAATAGAATCAGAGACTGAAGGAATCATTGACCAGTGTCACAAAGGATTTTGTGGAGGACATTATGCTTAGAGAGAAACATCATATAAGATATTAAGGGCAGGATTTTATTGGCCCACACTGTTTTATAGGTAGGAGCAAAGGTCAAAAGTTGTGTGCCTTGTTAAATGTTTGCTAGTAAGCAAAAATTAGCAGCCCTTCCACTGATCCCAACTATAGTTTTAGCACCTTTTCTCCAATGTGGATTAGATTTTATTGGAGAAATTAATCTTACTTCAAGTAATCAACATATATGGATCCTCACTGCAACAGACTACTTCACTAAATGGGTGGAAGCAATCCCAGTAAGAAATGCTACTTATTCAGTAGTAATCAAACTCATTGAAGAAAACATCTTATCTAGATTTGGTTGCCCAACTCAAATTGTTACTGATAATACATTAACATTTTCTAGTGTCAAGATGATTGAGTTTTGCCATAAATATTAGATTCTGTTACATCATTCAACTTCATTTTACCCTCAAGGTAATGGCCTTGCAGAATCCTCAAATAAAAGTCTAGTGAAGGTAATCAAACAGGCTTTCACAGATCACAAAAATAGCTGGGATTCTCACCTAATTTATACAGTATGGGCAAAAATGATTACTCCAAAGAGATCTACTGGAAAATATCCTTTTCAGTTAGTCTATGGGAAAGATGCAATCTTCCCTACCAATTTGGCCTTCCCTGTTTTAAAATTCCTGTAGGATTCAACAGATGAACTTGATGATTTTTCAAGGAGAATAAATTAGATTACTGAACTAAATGAAAACAAAGATGAAGTTCAATATAAATTGAAAAATTATTAGAATAAGATGAAGATCTTGTTTGAAAAAAGAGCCAGGGAAAGGGACTTCAAGGAAGGTGATCTAGTTCTTAGATGGGATACCAGAAGAGAAGATAAAGGAAAACATGGCAAGTTTGATAGCATGTGGTTTGGACGTTTAACTATTGCTGAAGTAAAGGAAAACAACACTTTTGTGATACAAAATCTTGAGGGACTATATTCCACTTATCCTGTTAATGGAAGGTTCCTCAAGTATTACATTCAGTACTGACAAGTTGAAGTAGATTTCATTACTATCACTGTAAAAACTCCGGTTTGTTTTACTTTTCAAGATGTCAGTGTGATTTTTTTTACAGCAAAAACTCCACAGCCTAAGGAGAAGGCACATGGATCTGCAAATTCTCTACATTCTACAAGAGAAAGCAGTCCCTAGTTGGAGCCAATGTTGTAGCATTTTTTGGGTTTTGGTAAGTTAGAATCAATTAGTCAAAAAATGAAAATATGTTACAAAAAATGTTAAGTTAGGACATGGACAAAAACTATATTGATTTAAAAAATGTTAGGGATTTTTAATAAACAAGTCCATATCAAATAAAATGTTAGAATAGATGCCCGAAAAAATGAAGGCAGAAACAAAATGTTAGGTTAGAAAAAAAAGAAAAAGAAAATGAACTCTGAAAGTGTTGCAAATCTAAATGCCACTACTCTTAGTCTAGTTCATTTTTGCAAATAATAGTTGTGTGCAGTTTGTTTAGATGCCACACTAGTTTATTTGATCCAATTATACAGTGTATTTATGATTGGATTTGATTTAAATTTGATTATAAATAGGTACAAAATAAAATTGGCTCAACATTTTAATCTGAACTAATGGAGGAAATAAAGGATAGAGGTAGATTAGTCATAAAATTGAAATGTTGAGTTGCTAGCTTAAATGCACTCAAATAGATAAATGAAAATGTTAGGAGTAAAAGGGTAGGTAGACATGTGAAATGTAATTGGAGAATCAAATTTATTTTATCCTAAGTTGTAACATTGGAAAGCTATACATTCAATAATGGGTTTTAATTGACCGTAAGTTTTAAAAAGAATCTATGACCATTTATTCATTTATTTTCCATGACCCGCAGCTGTTACATCTACCCTCAAAGCCGTGACCCCACCATCACTTCCGCCTCACGTGTTAAACACCCCCCATCTTAACTTTCATCCCGCATACTCGCACAAGATTTGATGGCCCACATCCCTCCTCGGCCCTCATTTACCGTCCGAAATTTATCATCTGGGGGGGGGGGGGGGGGTCTAAAATGGGCAGTTTCCTAAACCACCTTCATAAACAACCTTTTCCACATTTTAGTGTTTCAGGACTTAAATCCCGAAACTACTTGTCGCCTCACCTTAGCCCCGAACGCGGTATATAAGCGATCGTTTACCATTGGTCCACGTCACATTCCATCTCATGTCTACTGTCCAATCAACTGCCACCTATCCGTTATCCATTCAATGCCTCTCCCATGAATTTATGATTCAAAGACCTGCTAATCGATCCCGTTGGATAATTAATGCAAAATTTAACCGTTCATTTCCACCCCCGCTCCAATTTTTCCATTATAAACCCTGTTAATTCACGAAAATGGTTACACAGTTTATTTCTATAACCAAATTGATCATTGAAGGTTTCTTCCCTACAACTTGACCACTATCCAACATTAAGCAATTATTTTTTTTGTTCAGGAAACTGACATCCAAGTCCACTTGCTTCTTTTACAGTTGTACTGTTTTGACTGTGATCACTCTGTTTTAGGCATATTTCCATCATTCTTAGTCTGCAATTTGTTTGACAAAATTCCTCCTAAGGGACAAAAAATCGCAGAAGTCCCAAATCCCTTAATTCATCCACAGGTCAACTTCCATCATACCCCACTGGTCGACAGAGATTGTAAAATCATTGAGACTTCTTCTCAATTTGATTTATACGAAATCTATTGCTGGATGGAAGAACAACTAACTGATCAGATAGATGAGATAGGGCTCTGGGACTCCCAACTCCCTCACTATATTTTCCCTCAGAGACACAGAGCACCTGATTTTGTGAGGAAATTTCATGAATCTTATGATCCCAGTCAGAGAGCAATTATTTCACCCACGGGAGAAATCCTTTGTTTAATCAATTCTGATTCCATTGAGAAAATGTTGCAAGCCCCTTCTACTACACCAACTCATCCTTTTTCCCATGAGAACTTGATAGAAGCCTATCAAAAACTAGACTTTACTAAAAGATCCTAGACCCTTGAACTTTTTCTAGCTATTGATAGCCCTCTGCCTAAAAGAAACCCTCCTTATGATTCATCCATCTTCCTTGATAGAACCAAGTAAATCACCTCTATTTTGTCCTATTTTCTTGGTTACAACTCTGATCAAAAAGTTAATGAAGACATCCTTGGTTTCTTGTCCATCTTTTCTGCTGATTTTAAACCCACTATTATTTATGATTTCAGTCAGTTCCTAGCTGAAGAAATACATGAGCAATTTGTCAAGTTTAATATTGAAGAAGTATTCAAGTACGCTTCAGTACTTGTATACTTTTTTATGTATTTTCAAGGAGACAAATTCCCATTTACTTTGCAGAAACTAGATGAGGAAGGAAAACAACAATCAATGATATTCTGGACTTCAACAGGAATGAGGGAGAAGGAAGAGTTTACATATAAAAAGTTCATAGAACTATTTATTCATCCAGCTATTAGTCTTATGAGCAACATTCCAGTACCAAGGATCAGTGAGGAGATTGTCAAAGTATTACAGTTGGTTGATCAAGTTGCAATAGGGGATTGGTATTGCTACCAAAACTATACAGAGATCAGGGTTTATGGTTGTGAGCTTCCACCCTACAAACTGCCCAAGTACCTGCCTATCCAAATCTTTGCACTGGAATACATAAGACAAAGGTCAAATGCAGATGAAGTGCACTTTGTCATTGCAAAGAAGAAATCACAATTCAAGCTGAAAGCCCAAGTTGGTCCATTCATTTGTAACACCAGGGAAAAAGGAGAGGAAGCAGACAAATTATTAAAGGAGATGAAGATTAGTCTTAGTTTCACATGGTCTTATGACCCAACGGGAGTGGTTTCTAAACTTAGGCTAGAAAACAAGTTCACTACATATCACCATACAACCAGGCCTGAAATAGAACAATATAGGAATCAGTTGGAATGGACAGAGAACACCCTCCAAGAGGTCGAAGAGCAGGCAGTTTCTACATAAAATGTGCAAACTCCACTTGCACAAGAAAAGTCAGCAAAAAGAGGAAGGGCAGAATAGTCTTGTCCTACAACTGAAGCATCAAGCAAAGGCATCCGAATAGTGCAGAGAAAGAAGAGACCAAGGATTTCTGTGATTGTTGGTGCAAAAAATGAACCTCAGAAGGTAGCATTAGATGGACTTGGAGATACTATGCTTTATACACAATATGGTGGAAAATCTACACGGTCCCCAACTCATTCTACTACTTCTCATGAACATCAAGTAATACAGACTAGTGGAGACATTCTAAAAGATAAGGAGGAAGACATTTTCCATGTCTTCAGTGAGATTAAAAGGAGGAATGAAGAATTGAAGCTAAACACTTATACCCAATTTCGGAAGCATTCTTCTAGCTCTCAAGCCAGGCTTCTCTCAGTATTTGAATCTAAGAAGGGAAAGATGTAGTTGGCTTTCTTACAAGCCCAAATTCCACAACCTAGGATTGCTGCTCACTATTAAAAGCAGACTTCTTTTGAGTTCAATTTGAAGGATGTGCATCCAATTGATCAAATTGAGATGCACAAACAAACTGGGCAGATGATTTCTTCCACCTTGACTAACATTGCCATGAGTTTGTCAAAAATGTAGGTTACCTTAGCCAACACTCATTCACAACTTAAGTTGGAGAAAGTCTCCTCATTACCAAAGGACACCAATATTCAATCCTTGAAAATATAGTGCTGAAGATGGGATATGATCCCTCCAACATAAATGCTGCAGAAGAGCTTATTAAGAAGAATAATGTTGAAGTTGCAGCATTAAATAAGCAGCTCAAATTTCCAGCCTCTGAAGACCCAATGGCTAAAGAAATTGAAGAAACAGAAAATCAGAAGTCTAACATGATGAAGCTCATCATAGAGAAAAATCTGTAGATAAAACAAATGGAGGAGCAGATGGAGAAACTGGTCAAGGAAAAAGAGGAAGCTGTTAAAAAGGCTCAAACTCCAATGGATATAGTTCCCCTTACAATGATTCCCACCACCAAAATTTCTACTTTAGCTACAACATCGACTACAGGTACAGTAGAAGGAGTTGAACAACTTGTTGAAGTTGTTCAAAACTTGTCCATCCAGACAAGAGAAATTAAGAAACTGAAGGATGAACTCAAGGAGTTACAGCTTATGAAGTCAGTAGCAGACATTTCACATGCAGCTGAGTTGAATAGGGTGCAAGGTCAGATTGAAGTACTACAAAGGGAACTCATCTTTCATTGGAAACAAATTGGGTTTAGCAAAGGAAATTCTGTGGGAAGAAATTATAGAATCAATCAAGGATATTTGGCCATATATTAAGACAATGTTTGATCAGAAGGATCTCTTGGAGAAAGCTTAAGAAGCAGTTGAAACTATTACTAAGTAGCTTGAAGACATACCAGAAATTGCTTATAATATCATCAAGTTCTTGAATTCAAAAGACATCTATGAGCTTGAGGAATTAGACATAAGTGACAGAACAACAACCATATTGGAGGTGAAGAAGATAATCACCAAGAAAAACCTCATCCTTTAGCTACAGGAAAAGTTCAGCAATGTCAATACCATAGTTCAATGGTTTTTCAGCAGGATAGAACCCTTGACCAGCAAGGCTTTACCCTCCATGCTTGTAATTAATGACAAACTAATGTCAATTTAGGATTATGTTCAGAAGTTGACAGAGGTGGGAAAACATGCAGCTTCAGTTTCAAACATAAGAGGTTAAAAAACACCAGCACTTATAGTAAATACACTCAAGGATACTTTCTTTATTTTGAATGAAATCAGACACATATTTTTAGTAAAACCCACTTTTACTAAATATACAGAGATGGATGAAATTTACAAAAGAGTAATTAGGATATCTATCCCATAAAAGAAACGCCGGGAAGAATTGACAGATGTACTTGTCTGAAGGGTGATCTAACAATCTTTACCTTTTAAAGGAACAATCAGCATAGCTTCAACAATTTTCAATATTTCTAGCAACAATCATCAACAACTCAGCAACAAAATAGTGCCACATCAACTAGCAGTTTATATTTCTAATTTTGTAATCATCTATTTTTGTAAAACAGTTTGAAATATTTTCTTAGTTATGCTATTGTGTAAATAACTCTCTTTTACGAGTTATTAAGGGTTGCACCCTTGAAGAATAATTTCTAGACATTAAATGTACATGAATTTTCTGAAACATTAATACAAAGCTAAGGATTTTGAATTCTGGTTCATACAATTTTGTTTTTCCTGTAAGTTTTTCCAGTTATATTCACATTATTTTCTTCATACTCTTATGTTTTACAGAGATAACTAGGTAGAAATAATTGAGTTTCAATCTATTCCTATAAGATTTTGAAGTGATCATCTATAAAGAGAATGAATTATATTAACTATCTGTTTAATTAATTCCCTCTTAATTATTAAATCATCAACATCTTTTGTAAACTTAAGTATATTATGTTAAACCTTCTGAACATGGTTTAAAGGTTTTCATACTTATGATTGTTTGATGTTCAATTTGAATATTGTAAAAATCATATCATTTCTTTGTTTCTGCTCACCAACATACAATCTATATCATAGTGTGAATTTTAATAGTAGCCCTCTGTTTTAATATTAATTTTATTCAAAAGGTTAGGCATCACTGTTTTATATCTGTTTCATACATTGGTCCTCCAAATTAAAACAGTTATCTTAGATGCCCTGGCATGATAGCTCACCATTATCATCTCAGAGATACAACATTTTCCACAGTATAAATTGTGCCTTTTTCTAAAGTTAATTGCTATGATTAAGGACTTTATATATGATTTCCTTTGATAATTCGTGTTATTGGTGTAATTTTTGGATTATTTGTGGCAAATGGAGCACCAATATACTTATGAAGAAAACATTGGTATATTGGATGTTGAGTTAGCATATAAACAATATTATGAATGTAACCAAGTGCACTCTTAAGTAAGCCAACTTCAACTCACAAGTTGGCATATGTTAACATAACACACTGACCATATTAGAAGAGTACTTTGATTTGAATTGATTCTCATCAACAATAACAATTTTTATACATCTTGCATGCTCAATAATATATCTTGCATTTGCAAAATCTAAAGGTTTCAACATTGGTGTAGTATGACAAAATTATTTGTTAAGAACAAGTGAATTGTTGAATCAAAGAAACTCTTTTCCATAGGAGGCAAACTATATCAACTTCTTACATAAGAAAAACCCAAATCATCAAGAAGGGGTGATAAGAAAAATCCCAATCATCAAGAAGAGATTATAGCTTATATTTTATTATGTTAGTTAAAAGTTTTGAAAAGTGGATTGTTCTAGATGATTGACTTGCTTACTAAATATTGTGTACAAATTGACAACAATGTTGACTTGTTTTGTCACATGACTTTCTTTAATACATTATTTGCATATAAAGGATTATCTCTAATGGGAGGCAATTGATCAAGGTCACTAACAAGAATGATGAATCTATGACCCAAAAAACTAAATTTATTTTTGGAAATGATTCTTATAATAAGAAATCAATCTATATGAATAATATAGTCCTATAAATACCATTTCATTAATCAAAATATATCAAATATGTCTCATTTCTTCTTGAAATATTACTAAAGATTGTTCATATAATGATTGAGTATTTTTAATAGGAAATTTTAGTGTTAGGTGTATTGTTTTTATGTGCATATTAAAAACAATTATTCCCATTAGGTTTTGAAGTAAAAAGCATATGAGAATAATTGATTTCTTCTATGATTTTCATATTCCACTTAATTCCATAAAATGATGTCAAAACCAATTCCTCGAGTTTCTACCCAAAAATATGGTGATTTATAGAATCGTCAATAATATCAGTTTTTAATTAGCCATTTTTTATAAGTTTAAAAGCATTTTATACAACACCATTTGAGATTGTAATTGGTTAGAATTAAATCGTCAATTATAAATTAATGCCTTTTAAACCAAGTGTATAAAGGTGTGTGACTTAAACATTATTTAATCAATACCAGCCTAGATCCATCTTAACTCTGGATCTATCAAGCGTTGAGAGGGATCAAATCTCTTGAGGTGCAAACCTCTTTTTTGAGTGCAAAACTTGAGGAAAGGTTTGCACCTGAGAGATTTGATCCCTTTCGACGCTTGATAGATCTAGAGTTAACATGGATCTAGGGTGGTTTCAGTCGTGTGCGACCAAAGAAGATCTAACAAACAGATGATTGATTTTATCAATAATATGTAAAATCATCTAATATTAATATAATCATTTTAAATATGCTAAATATGTTTCAGATTAATCTGGTCATTTTAATTTTAAAATTTCTTAGTTACCTCAGTTTGTTGAGATGATAAATATTGTGAATAACTTTAATGATGAAAAATGATGAAATACAATTTTTGAATGTAAAGTGACAATGTAATAATGTTGAATGCTAGACAATGTGAATAATAAGAATATAGTCAATTACAAATAGTTTTCATTGTGATTAATCTCAAACTATTTTCTTCTACTATTATTATTGTCACCCTTGTTACTTTTGTCGTCTTTCATATCAATTATATGAAAAGGAAAGTTTAGATTGTAAATCATTTAAATCTTTAGCTCGAGATATTGTAGTAAACATCAAACCTTATCTCTCTTTCTCTCCAATATTCATAGGCTAAATTACTATAACACAAAAATCAATGTACATTGTCAATAAAATTTTATGCTTACACTGAAATCAATGCACAATATTAATCCTATCACTTTAAATTAATGTACCATCATACATCCAATTACATCAAATAAAAAATGAACATCTACACTAAAATTAATGCATCTAATGCAAGAAATCAAATAAGATTAGAAAACAACATTTACAAATCAATGCATCTAATGCAAGCAATCAAATAGGATTACAAATCAACATTTACACTCAAATCAATGCATCTAGTACAAGTAGGAAAATAAGTTTATAAACCAACATCTATACTGAAATCAATGCATCTAGCGCAAGTAAGCAAATAGGATTATAAACCAACATCTACATCGAAATC